>JXCR01092387.1:146314-171707 GCA_002079205.1 Phalaenopsis hybrid cultivar | reverse complement strand
GACTAAAATCCCCAATTCGGTCCTATCGTTTGGGTGCTGAAGTATAGATGTTAGCCCTCAGGTGAGGGGAACGTGAGAGTTCTGAAGTGAGAGCCGCTGTCCTCCCAGCCTAGCTGCAGATTCAGTAAACAAGCGTAGGATTAGTCAATGTTCTTTATGACTGGACCAAAGGGTAGAGAATAAATATGCTCCTATTTGGCACAATAAAATTTGAACTAATTCACTTTATTAATTCACTATATTTTCTTGACAAGGAGAAATAAATTGAACTGATTCACTTTATCAATTCACTATAATTTCTTGACAAAGAGAATGATGTTTTCAGTGTATTATTGAATAACACATTTAAACCTTCATTAGTATCATTAGTTATTTAATAGTTATTAAAATTACATATTTATTTCATTTGTCTTTTAGTGACAGATAAGCAAATTGAACTTCGTTGTTGTGATTAAAGTATTTTTTTTCTAAAAATCTTAGTCCGCATTTCTAAACTTACTCCCTGTGGGGTCGATATCTAGGACTCCATCAAAGCTCTATATTACTTGAGTGATACGTATACTTGCGTTGATAAGTGTGACTTTATAATTATTGAATATTTATTACGTTCATATTTAACTTATACTTTTGAGCATATATAAAATCGTCGGTCAAGTGGTGAGCTATTAAAATTTAAATTTTAAATCACAAAAGTAAATTTGTATTGGTGTTAGGACATTTTTCTTATTATTCATACATAGGCATCTTGATTTTTATAATTAAATTATAAGGCTTACTTTTCTTTATAATAACAGTCTATCCTACCTTGCATTTCAAGAGACTGGTCATGCATGGTTTTAATGTGATTAGGTGGCTTAGATGGTAGTAATTTTCAAATAGTGTTGTAAGTTCATTTAGTTTTTGTTTGCTGCATTTTTCTCTATTAAAATTAGATTCTGAGGTTCTACTTCTTTTTGTAGAGCTTACTTTCATCTTAGAATTCTAAGGATGTTCATCTCATTACGACGTAAATCCTCACATTTTAGGCTTTCACACGATCATATTTCATGTGATATAAATCCTAAAATTTTAATAAAATATCAACTTGAACATCAAATTAATCTCTCTAAAAAATAATAAAGTTGAATAACTTGATAGTTGAGGTGTGACTAAGTCTCCCAGTATCTTTGATTTCTCCTACGTTTCTTCATTTGAGTTCCTTAAATAAATGTTCCATTTTTAAGCTTTCTCATTTGAAATTCCTAATAATCAATCAAGAAAATTAAAAATTAAAAATTTCTTGAAGATAAAACTATAGTCTTAATCAAAAGTTTTCTTAAGAGATTTTGTTTTTTAATATGTAATTAGCTATAAGGACTTGTCCTTACAGAAAGTTAACAAACCATGTTATTGAAAACACTATCTAATCTTCAGATTAAATAGAGAAAAAAATTTTTAGTTCAAACGCAGGTCATATAAATATCAAAAAAAATATTTAAATAATTGAAGTCATANTGGTAGCCATTTTCAAATAGTGTTGTAAGTTCATTTAATTTTTGTTTGTTGCATTTTTCTATCTTTAAATTAGATTCTGAGGTTCTATTTATTTTTGTAGAGCTTACTTTCGTCTTAGAATTCTGAGGATGTTCATTTCGTTACGACATAAATCCTCACATTTTAGGTTTTCACATGATCATATTTCATGTGATATAAATCCTAAAATTCTAATAAAATATCAACTTGAATATCAAATAAATCCCTCTAAAAAAATAATAAAGCTGAATAACTTGATAGTTGAGGTGTGACTAAGTCTCCAAGTATCTTCGATTTTTCCTACTTTTCTTCCTTTGAGTTTCATAAATAAATGTTCCATTTTTAAGCTTTCTCATTTGAAATTCCTAATAATCAATCAAGAAAATTAAAAATTAAAAATTTCTTGAAGATAAAACTATAGTCTTAATCAAAAGTTTTCTTAAGAGATTTTGTTTTTTAATATGTAATTAGTTATAAGGACTTGTCTTTACAGAAAGTTAACAAACCATGTTATTGAAAACTCTATCTAATCTTCAGATTAAATAGAGAAAAGATCTGTTAGTTAAACGCAGGTCATATAAATATAAAAAAAAAATAATAATTGAAGTCATCATAAAGTGATATTTCTATCTCTCAAGATGATATATTATTTTTTATGTCATATTTAATTATTTAAATAGTTAAATATTCTAGATTGATTTGTTCCCTTATTTTCAAAACTCAAAATAAAACTAGCAACCTAGTTGACCCACAGTGACTNTGAAGTCATCATAAAGTGATATTTCTATCTCTCAAGATGATATATTATTTTTTATGTCATCTTTAATTATTTAAATAGTTAAATATTCTAGATTGATTTGTTCCCTTATTTTCAAAACCCAAAATAAAACTAGCAACCTAGTTGACCCACAGTGACCCGTGCTGCCTCGTCCCTCCCATGACAACCCGCATAGTTTTCTCCTTTCATCCAACCAATCGTCATCGTCATCTACCAGCTATCTGCATTGGGGGGTCGCAACCCCTTTTGGCCAAACACCAAAAATTTTAATTTTCTCAATTTTTTTCTTATTTTGATTATTTTAAGACAATATGAATTGAATCGCACCAAAATATAGTGGCAACTAATTTTTCATCACAAAATTCTATGATTTCACAAAAAATCTTGAGGCATTTTTTGTGGAAAAAATATTTAAATTCAAATAAAAAATCCTCAAGAGCTTTGATTTTAGCAAATTTATTGTCAGACTAACTNCAAAATATAGTGGCAACTAATTTTTCATCACAAAATTCTATGATTTCACAAAAAATCTTGAGGCATTTTTTGCGGAAAAAATATTTAAATTCAAATAAAAAATCCTCAAGAGCTTTGATTTTAGCAAACTTATTGTCAGACTAACCNTTCTAGATTGATTTGTTCCCTTATTTTCAAAACCCAAAATAAAACTAGCAACCTAGTTGACCCACAGTGACCAGTGCTGCCTAGTTCCTCTCATGACAACCCGCATAGTTTTCTCCTTTCATCCAACCAGTCGTCGTCGTCATCTACCAGCTATCTGCATTGGGGGGTCGCAGCCTCCTTTGGTCAAACACCAAAAATTTTAATTTTCTCAATTTTTTCTTATTTTGATTATATTAAGACAATATGAATTGAATCGAACCAAAATATAGTGGCAACTAATTTTTCATCACAAAATTCTATGATTTCACAAAAAACCTTGAGGCATTTTTTGCGTAAAAAAATATTTAAATTCAAATAAAAAATCCTCAAGAGCTCTGATTTCATCAAACTTATAGTCAGACTAACCGCCTTGACAAGACAAATCCAATAATACCAAAATCAATCCAGAGTCTAATCAAGCCTAAATCAAGTCACTAAACAATATTTGAAGGCTTTGTATAGGTCAATGGAGGGTCAAATGAACTCTAAATTTGATGATTTTTTTAGTCAAATTAGGTGTCTCGACCAGAGGAATCTAATGAGTCCAAGATCACTCAATTTTCAGCTCATTAAGGCCCAAAATAATAAGAAAATTTTTATGATCTAGGGAAATCAGTATGGGCTGTGTAATCAAGTGGCTATGGAAGCTATCAGCCAAATGACGTAAATGCCCCTTTTTGGAGCCTATAAATAGACTCCATCTCTTCACTTAAGAGGGAGATAAATGAAGGAGTCAAATTCCAATTTTGTTATTTACCAAAGACCAGATGATAACATTTGGACCCTGTAGCCGCTGACTGATGCGAGAGAAATTGACATGATTTTACTTCATTAAATATCATATTTTCTTTCTTTATTATAATGATTTTATTCTTGTGGACGGTGATTGGGGGTATTTTACAGGTTACATGTGTCTAACACGCAAAATGGACTCAAAACAACCCAAATAAGTTTATCTAAGTGTGTACACACCATATTTGGGAGTGTACACACCAAGGCTAGCATATCCACACCAATTTTGGGTGTATACAGCCTAGGGATGGCATATACACACTAGTTTCAGACGTAGCTATGTTGTCAGACTGCTAGAATTTTTTTTTTAAGGAATTTCAAGCCATTTTGGGATATCTTTTATATAAGGGATGCTAGAGCACAAATTGAGACAACTGGAGGTAGACTTTAGAGGCTTTCTATAGCAGTTTTAAGTGTTGAATGTAAACTCTATAATTCTCTTCATCTTCCATGAAGGAGAGAACTTCTAGGGCAGTTATTCTTTCTTTTTCTCTTCTCTTTTCATTTGATTTTTTTGTGAGAGTTGAAAATTTTGAGAGGAGAGATTGAGTGCCTTCTATGAGAGGATATTTGTTAGAGCTTTTATTGATCAAAGAGGAGAGTGGTGTATGGTTGAGGATTGATTGGCTCTGGGTGAAGGTTCTGGACCTCTTGTATTGCAATTTTTGTTTTATTGTCTGAATTAAAAGTTTTTTTTTCTTTTTCCCTTTTCATGCATTGTGATTGACTTTGGTTCATGTTCCTGTGATGTAAGGCATGTTGTTTTCTTATGGTTTTTACTCTATGGATTTTTGTTCCCTCAATGCCTTTTATGTGAATGAACTTTATAAGTTGGTGTGTTAAATTTTCAGACTAAATTTGTTTTGATTTAAACACGAAAAAATGTTAAATTCATTTGTGATATAGGACTTCTGCTCATCGGCTAAAAGAGCAAATTAAACTCAAAATCTTGGTAGAATATGCATATTTTAGTTAGGATTTTGTAACCTAAATAAAGAATCAGAAGAATCCTGGGAAACACCATGGAATTAAGTAAAACTTAACTTTATGGGTTCTAATTATCCTTTTTATCTAGTCATAGGCTTAAGAAGAACTTTTATCCCTGGTTGTCAACAATAGTGTGGGTTTCATATGAAAACTTTAAGTGACCACCTAACCGGCGTCATAGAAGTATGAAGTTTACATATATGAAAAACTTAATATTTTTTCCTACCATTTTGGTTTACTGCATTTTTAGAACTTTTAGATTCATCTCCGGAATTCAATCACTTCAAACTAAACTTAGTTGTTTAGTAACCAGAACTTTGTATGTTAAAAATATTTTGAAAATATCCAAGTGAGATCGATATGCAGACTCATTTTCGTACAATTTTTTATCAAAATGGATACTTGCATGAATGATCGACCTACTTTGCAATAATTTCAGGTATCATATTTTTGGCAATGTTATCAGGGATAATAGTCAAAATTTTCTCACCTTAGTAGAATTTTAGTTGAAATATCATATTCTAAGTTTGAAAGTTTTGTTATTTCAATTTTATTTTGTTTTTGTATCTATTTATTTTTAGAAAAAAATTAAATTAAAAAAAGTTTCAATTCTTCAGAACAACAAACCCTCATAAAAACTAGTTTAAACCTTTTGAGGAGTATGTGAACCTACTGATGACTAACTATTCCATGAATTTTGAACACCCTGTCACAAGACCTAGGTTTGATGACCCATATTCCAAAACATATACCCTGTGTCATCAACTCAGCAAAACATCAATTGGACTTGCAATGACCCAAGTGTAGAGAATATCAGAATAACCAAGATTGTGACTACCCTGAAGAAAATGAGAATTTGGATGAATTAGCAATAAATAATTAATTAAAAATTCTAACTACAACATTAAAAAACTTAAAAAATTAAATGAAGCAGTTATTTAGCCATGTAAGCATTGAACCCCAAAGGATGTCAGAAGTAGTGGAGAGTTTAACTGTGAATCTGAAGAGTTGGTCCTTGAAGAGCAAACTTAATAGATGATTTTGGTTTATCAACGACTGAGGAAGAACTTACTCTTCTTTTGATTGAACCCCCTTGCATTGTTAGAAGAATATTTGAGCCTATAGGACTACCCATAGGAGACTAACCCAATAGAGTTAAATCTTGAACCTAAAAAACTTAGGAAAAACCAAACCCAAAATTTACGAAACTTCTATTTAACTTTTAGGGATCCTTTTATTACAAAAAATATGAAAAACACTGATTTACAAAAAGGAAAATTAGTTGAGAGAATTTTGGATTTTAAAAATATCCTTAGAAATGATAATATGAATAAGCCTTTTACATACCCACTAAAAGAATGCTATCAAATTAAGAGTGAAAAATTGCAATAAAAATTGAGATTTGAGGTTTTAATAGTAAATCTAGGACCAACAAAATATTAGGATATTGATCAAGGATTACTAAGTTAGAATTTTGATCTTAGAGGAAGTCTTTTAGGTCAGGCTAAGGATATTAAACTAAAAGTTATCTTGGAAGGCAACCCAAGCTTTATATGATGTGTTGAGCATGTTTTTTTTTCACCTTCTGCATTACTTTAAGTTTATTTTGAAATTTGCTTCGAATGTTCATTTAAATTTGTTTTTAACCTTTATGTGTGCTTTATTTATGCAAGAGTCTTATGAGTTTTCATGGAATTCTTACATGAGCTTATTATTTTACATTAGTAAACCTCATGTGCTCATGTTCTTTTATGTTGAATTGCCTATAATCAATTTCCTGCTATTACATGATCTTGTTATTTTCTACCATTTTTTTTGTGGCATGCACATGATAGAAAATAAGTTTGGGGGAGAGAGAGTGTGATGAATGTTTACTTGCCTTGAATTAAATTTCATGATTAAGCTAATGATTACACTAAAGGGGGGGGTGGTCTTATTAAGATTCTTAATAATTTGATGACATTATATAATTACTTCAATTGAAATGTGAATATTCATTAAGAAAGGGATTGAGATTAATGATCTGATGACTAAGCCTTACACATTAACAACTTTCACCTTAATCTTAAGTTGTCTCAAAATATTAAAAATTGTGTAACTAAGATATTAGTAGTTAACCAAATACTTTAAGCCTTTTAATTTTCAATCAACCCAATTTAATTGAGTTATGATTTTTTGAATGAACAAGAGATTAAATTATAAGAATTGAGAATTATCATTTAGGGGTAATTAGTCATTCAAAATTTTTAAAAGAAATGTGCTCTATTAGATGTAGTAATTCACAGTGAAATGGAAAAATAAAAAGAAAATAAAAGATAAAGAATTGTGAAAGGCATAAGNATCAAATTATGAAGAATTGAGAATTATCATTTAGGGGTAATTAGTCATTCAAAATTTTTAAAAGAAATGTGTTCTATTAGATGTAGTAATTCACAGTGAAATGGAAAAATAAAAAGAAAATAAAAGATAAGGAATTGTGAAAGGCATAACTGAAAAGAAAAATCAGAACATATGGCCAACAAACCTAAGAAGAAGCTTAAAGTGAGCATAAAATTAAAAAAAAATAGTGCCTAAGTTATCTCTTAATAAATAAGACTTAAAACTACTTAAAGAAATTCTTAAAGTACTATATCCAGAGAAGAAGCTATGGAATGTTAAGTTGGTCAGTTGAATCTTAATTGATTTAAAAATATCTTTAGGAAATGGAAATATTTTATTTATATTAGTTTAAACATTTTGAAATTTATTTAGCTCTAGGAAAAAAGGAATTAAAGAAATGACTAGGTCACTAGAAATTAAAAAAAATCTTACCCTAAAATGAGATTTGCATATTCTTTATAACATTGATATAATTTATTTGAGGAATTAGGAAGCCACATATTAACTCTGAACATCATTTTAGTCCTTGTTGAAATATGAGATTATTTGAGAGCAAATAATAGGTAAGTTTGGCAGAATTGATGCGAGAGAAATTAACGTGATTTCATTGCATGAATACCATATTTTATTCCTTATTTTTCATGCTTTTATGCTTGCAAAAGGTCTTTGGTGGTATTTTGTAGGTTAAATGTGTCTAATGCACATAATGGAGTCAATACAACACAAATAAGCTGATCTAGGCATGTAAACTCCATACCTGGGGATACTGTGGGTGTGTACACTCCAGGGCTAGCACATACATGCCAGTTCTAGGTGTGGCGATGTTGCTGGACAGTNAAAGTGAGCATAAAATTAAAAAAAAATAGTGCCTAAGTTATCTCTTAATAAATAAGACTTAAAACTACTTAAGGGAATTCTTAAAGTATTATATCCATAGAAGAAGCTATGGAATGTTAAGTTGGTCAGTTGAATATTAATTGATTTAAAAATATCTTTAGGAAATGAAAATATTTTAATTATATTAGTTTAAACATTTTGAAATTTATTTAGCTTTAGGAAAAAAGGAATTTAAGAAAGGACTAGATCACTAGAAATTAATAAAAATCTTACCCTAAAATGAGATTTGCATATTCTTTATAACACTAATATAATCTATTNGGGGGGGGGGGGGGGGGGGGGGGGGGGGGGGGGGGGGGGGGGGGGGGGGGGTTATTCCTTCTTTTCTCCTCTTTTCATGTTGATTTCGTTGTGAGAGTTTGAAAGATTAAGAGAAGAGTTTAAGTGTGTTGTATGGGAGGAGATTTGTGAAAGCTTCTATTCATCATAGATAAGCATGGCTTATTGTTGAAGACTGATTGACTCTGGGTGAGTATTTTTTACCTCTTCCACTATAATCTTTCTTTTTATAACTGAAATAAAAGTATTTAACTTTTCTTTTCTCAAGCATTGTGATTGGCTTAGTTTCATGCTCACGTGATCTAAGGCATGTGGTTTTCTTTTTATGGATTTTTGTTCCCTTGACGTGTATTTTGTGCATGAATTTTATATGTTAATGTGTTAACTTTTCAAACTTAATTTATTTCGATTCGAATATGATAAAATGTTAAAATTAGTTTTGATTTAGGATTTCTGACTGTTGTCTAGAAGAACGAGTAAACAAGTAAATTAACCTCAAAAACTTGGTAGAATATGCATATTATAGTTAGGATTTTACAACCTAGATAAAATATTAGAAGAATCCCAGAAAACCTCAAGAGTTAGGATTTTTTATTCTCCTTTTAATCTAGGCATAGGCTTAAAGATAATTTTTATCCCTAGTTGTCAACAATAGCATGGGTTCCATAAAAAATCTTCAAAGACCGTCTGACTAATGTCTTAGAAGTATGAATCTTGCATATTTGAAAATCTCAACACTTTCTTCCAATCATTTATGTTTACTGCATTTTTAGAACTATTAGATTCTTCTCTAGAATTCAATCACTTTATACTAGATTTAGCTGTTCATTAACTTCGCCTGTTAAAAAATCTTTTGACACTATTCTCGTGGGATACACAGACTCATTTTTATATATTATTTGTTCGACATGTATACATGCATGATTGACAGCATTGTTTCGCAAAAAAATCTAGTATCCCTGACCGCTCATCGACCACCATCAGCCACCCCCTACTCGCCTCCACCGGTAAAATTTGTTGTGCAATAAAGTGTTATAAATACAGAGCTATGAATTATCATGCATATGAAGTAGAAACTAATGTTGCATTGAAAAATGCAGTGATAACTTCTACTGATGAATACTTTCAACCGCCGTACTTCGAATACAATAACATTATTTATACTCTTAAAGTATTATGTATATTATACACAGGAAAGTGTTGCACTTAGTGTGATGTTGTAATACTTCATTTCTAATTGTGTGACAGTTGTGTATCTTTGTAATTACATATTTAAAATTAATAGTCTTCTCATTCTATTTTTCAATCTTTTGTGTGTGTGAGTTGAATTTTTGTATAATGTTGAGACAAATTACCGCTCAACATCCATAAATCTTATGACACTCAACAATAGATAAATTCTCAGTCAATTTCTATGAATAGGTAAGATTTTTTTTCTTTCGACCAATATTCATTCATTAAGCGATTATCAACTAATATTCTTAATTATGATTAAGAGAAATAAATGTCATATAGTACATTGTATACATATTTGTTCCTAATTTATCTGCTATGAATTATATCATGACCTTAGTAAAAAACTTGGACTTGAACAGGAATTAGTAGTAAGCTTTTCTTGTTAGTCTAGGAGAAGTTATTGGCTCCTCTAGATAAAGTTGTCAACAACTCTTTTGTTGATTAATGGGTTAAGTTAATCCAACAAGTCTAGTGTTCTCAATAAGCAAGTTATTTTTTTAGTACGGTGAATAATTATTATTTACATTTAGCAAATAAGTCCTCTTGAATCATGGCCGGTATCTCTCCTACGACTTCAATTCTTGAATTTTCCTTGAAATCAACTAATAGGTCCTCCTTTAGATAATCCTAGTTAAAATGCCTCAATTAGCAAGTTGACAACTTGAGAATTCTCTAGGGGTTTGTTTGATAAGTCCGTCATGAGTTAGATTTATTGGAGCACACCAAAACTGACATGATGAGTTGATTTGGTCTAAATAAGTGAGTCCCATCATTAACTTATTTGAGGCATGCAACAAGTAATGCATCACTAGAAGTCTAGCTACATTATATATATTTATATATATATATATGTATATATGTATGTATGTATGTATGTATGTATGTATGTATGTATGTATGTATGTATGTATGTATCAACGATTTAGATTTTCATATGACATTTCATAAAAAACTTAGTTGGCTTTAGCACTACATTTATAATCCACCTAATAGAGACCAATAGCCCTCATGTGCAAAGTTAAATAATTTTAAATTACGGGAAACAAAATCTTTAACCCTACTTAAAAAAGAAACAAAATCTCAAGTAATAGCTTATGAGATCACTGTATAGATTTCTGAAGCAAAGAGAAAACTAATGCTTCTACTTATTTTAGTTCTAATCATGGAAGATTTACCTGCATACAACTCAATTCTTATGAATTTACATATCCAACAACTGAATTTCAATTTTTACAAGCATACCCCTCTTCCCTATGCATGAAAAGATTTATGTCACCTATTAAAAGTTAAAACCGTGGCACCTTTGGTCTGTGATTTGAGATTTGGGCAATATAAATGTAAAACAAATAAAATTTTGGAATTAGATATGTAAATACATATGAATTTCGTGGTACAAAAATAATAAACAATTAAGGGCCCGTTTGGTGCAACTTATAAATACGGCGTTATTTTTAAAAACTTCGCTTAACTGTTTGGTTTGTGAGTTTTTGAAAATGCTGCCCGCAGCGTTTGGCTTTCCGCGTGTCAACCTACGGGCTGCATTTCAGGATAAATTGCTTATCCTGAAGCGCACAAGCTGCCTCAAACAGACCCTAAGTGTGAAAGTACAAATTCAATAGAATGAGAATTAACAACAATATTTCGATAACAATTTTTAAAATCTTTATTTCAACTACTTTGACACATTTTTCCGCATGAGTCAAATGTAATGAAGGAAAAATATAAAATCCATGGTAAGATTTCTTTATTGTCAACATATTGAATCAACTACAACGACATCAATGCATTCATTATAGCTCTCATTAACAGGCGTTTAGATTCTATCAATCATAATTGATGATCTGATTTAATAATACTTTGAAGAACAGTATAACATTAGATAAAAAAAAAATTTAATTTCCCATCCACAAAGATCGAATCTTATATTATTTGTACAAATGATAGATACTTAAATAATAATATAACTGCGACTGCGATTAATTAAAATTAACTCGTGTTGATAAGTGTATGAATCCAAATGTGTAATTTTTAAGTGGAGCCTATAACTTGGCGTTGGGCGGGGTCGGCTTAGCGTGGGTCGGGCTTAATCGAGTTTTGACTAGCCAAAACGGGCTCTAACCATGCCTGAGCCCGATTTCTATTTGAAAAAATTCTAGTCAAACCCGCCCGCTCCATAAGCCAGGCCGGCCCACTGGTTTTAAAAAGAGAATTTGGGGTAAGAAAAATATTAAGAATTACGTGCTAGGATTATAAATTTCTCAAAAATTAAACAGGGGAGTCATAATCTCAAAAAAGTTGCATTGACATCACAATTAATTTTGATTTTATGTGGATAAGATAGTGCAGGATGCATTGGGAGTTAGGATCTAATGTTCACAGATGCAAATCTAAGATGAAATGCATGAAGAAACACATAAAGATCAATCATTTCTTATATAAAAATTAAAACTTTCAGCAAAATTTAGTCATTTTTTGATGCAAAATTAACAAATACACTTAAATCATTCATGATGCTAAATATTAAAAATCTAGTTGTGAGATGTGTAAACACTAAACAAACAAGAATTATATGTATGTAAATCACCCCAAATAAATTCATTTTTTTTTTCAAGTCAGGACTTATGTGGGTTGGTAGAGTTTGGCTATTGCAAGCTGAGTGAGTCAAAGTGGGCTCGGGTACGGTTCCCTGCCGACTAAATTTTTGTTTTCTCCCAGCCAAGTTTGCACATTCTAAGTGGGCTTATGGCGAGCCGGTCGGGCAACACCCAATGCCCAAATCTAGTGGAGCCCAGCTCACACGACCCAGACAACAAAAATAGTTAAATTAAAAAAAAAAACTAATTTTCTTATGATAATTATTATAACAAAGTGCAATTATAATTTTTCATCACTAACTTTAGCGCATCCATAAATGTGAGGCAAGCATGATGCTGACCCCAAAAGATGTGAGAAAAAAACTTAATGTATAAGTTAAGGTTATTCCTCTGATATTTTTTTCCATAGCTGACACTCCAGTGACATAATTTAAGCCATAACTTGACAGGGGAAGGGACTTGGTTTTCTAAAGAGTGGGAATAAAATAAATCCCCCTTCCTAATGTCAAACATCAGCAGCTCTAAATATAAATGGTGGAAAGAAACAGTAAAAAAGACAAAAATAAAATCAGAAAAGTCTTTTTGAGGCTTCTGAGTAGAAACAACATCAAATCAAATCAAAGGATGACATTTTATGTACAAACAACATTTCAATCTCTCCCAACTTGTCTTTTTGTGCTAATTTCCAGAAACAAATCATGAAGCAATCAATATAAGGCTGGTGAAGTTTGAATATATTAGCATTACATCAAATAAAATTTTTAAAAAAACACAGATGGATTAAACCTCTGTAAGCATCTGCACAAATATAACATTTCTAGAACAGGATTGAGAAACATTTAAGAGAGCAAATCATTACCATTATTCTAACAATTATGGAATCAAAGGGCATTAATCGTTCTCTTCATGTCAGCAGACCTCCTGGGATCAGGCTCAGCGATTGCTCTCTCAGTTAAAACATGTTTGATTCGGCACATGGATTTCCTCACCTGGGAAATCCACAAGTTAAGAGATGAAATACAATATTTGAATGCGGAAAATTGATTGGATCATACAGTGCTGATTGGGGCACAGATGTAAAAGCT
This sequence comes from Phalaenopsis hybrid cultivar, assembly GCA_002079205.1. Taxonomy (NCBI): domain Eukaryota; kingdom Viridiplantae; phylum Streptophyta; class Magnoliopsida; order Asparagales; family Orchidaceae; genus Phalaenopsis; species Phalaenopsis hybrid cultivar. The sequence goes on along the minus strand of JXCR01092387.1, from coordinate 158,508 downwards.
ATGTAGGTGAAACAGATGCTGCAGTGGAAAACTTTATGAAGAAAATTTTCAAGGAAAATTGCATCGCAAATTAACGAATTGTAAAGAGAAGTAGCACAGAAGGCCAATGTAATTCCAGTTTCCCATCGAACTATAACAAAAAAGGAAACAGAATCAGAACAAAGTAAGAGCTCATAATACGAAGGGAAACAGAGTATAAACCAAAGAAAATATAGGCATATCTGAAGTGCACTACATTAACAAATTTATGTTCTAAATTATCAAGCTGCATTAACATTGTTGACATGCACGAAAACAAAGTTCAACAGCTCAGAGGATAATAGCCGTTAGCATGAGCATTATCCTAACAAATTAAGATCATCTTTATCACTCCCCATTGTCCATCAGTTCATTTCTAGGTTGTTGAGATTGTAATAACTGTAACTGAAAAAAATGAAATAAATGATAAAAGAGAAGAAACTTTGAATCGATGTTAATGGTTCGACTAACCATCTCAACAATTCCGTTGCTTGTAACATGGTTACGTTCAAATCGAGAAGGAAAGAAGAGGCAGAGAGCGAGAGAAGTCAAGAGACGGAGTGGAAGAAAGAAGTTGAGAGGCATAGTGCGGGAGTAGACCAAACACTAGTCAATCGTGCAAACAGTGCATGCTTGGTGTGAAACTTCATTTGGAGAAGGGAAGAGGAGTGCGCCCTAACCGAGCAAAGAGGAAGAAGGGAGAAAAATGATGCCTACATGCGTGAGAGGCTTCAACACTACGTGCGAGCTGCATGTGGAGAAGAGAAGCATCAAACAGTTCTGGCCATGAAGGAAGGAGATACTTATATGCTAGAGTTGTTGAATCGAGCCTAACAACCTAGAAGAGGAATACAGGGTCTCTCGCGCTCACAATAAAGCCCAATCACTTAAAGTAGGCTTTATAGTGCTTATTCATATAAAATATTTTGTTTATTTAATCAGATATTATTATGTTATACCATGAATTAAAAACAATGATTAAAGGGACAACAATCAAATTTAAAGCCAAGGAAGAATAGATTTGATCGGTTGAATAACTTTTAGTAAGGTGAGTTTAGAGTTTGTTGTTGAAATATTTTATAAATTAATTTGATTTGCATTTAAGGTGGTATAAGTTTATATTAATTAAACTCAGGAAGCGTGGAAGCAAGACTATTTGGATCAAGCCTGGTGATTCTACAATAAAAAGAAAAGATAAATAGGAGGTAGATGATTATGCTTTTATGCAAGTTTTAATTAAATGTCATTAGGTATATATTGAATTTCATGGGTTGGAATCTCTAATTAGGTTTAAAGAGAAATTGATTAAAAATATGGTTGAGGAAAAACATTTAAACTAATTAATTATTAGTCTGTTATTTTGGAAATAAGATCATTATATATGCACTTTTAAATAATATAGGTGAAAATCAAACGAAGTACGTGAACGGATAAGCATTTATAGAAGTCTCTGAAAGATCAAAGTTAATAATTATTACTTTATTTTTATTAAATTATTTTTTTTATTCTTTTAAAATATTTCATTTGTTACGGATATTAAAAGAAGTCTTAGATTTGGATGAACATAAATGAAAATGATCTGAATGTTTCATGATCTTCATTATTTTATCTTTTGTGCTACATTAATTGAAAGATTAAATGAATTTAATTATGAAAAGAAAAGAAATATAAGTTAAAAGAAACATAAACAATTAAATCTATTAGGAGTCACCCCTATGATACTAGTAAAGGATGTAATTGTACTCATGCATGTTAAAATGAATGATTGTCTTTATGGTGCAAAATGAAAAAGGAAATGAAAATAATTGTGTCTTTATGTTACAAAAGGAAAAAAATTTTGACTGTACCACTGAGATCATTCCGAAAAATAAAAGGAAATAAAAAAGAAAAACAAATAAAAATGTATATATAATTGATAAGATGATTAAATAAAAATTTTATAAAAAATAAAAAAATACAAATTTACGTTATGATCATGTTTTTTTGAACATTTATGTTGACATTTGCATAAAAATTTAATGCATAATAAAGAGGTAATTATTGACAAAATTGCTTAAATTTAACATATTGCTTAACTGTTATTTTTAGAAAAACGTTTGATAGATTGATATGACTGATGGGAGATGATTTGTTTACATAAGGAGAGACAGTGTTTGGGATGATAAGTAGCAGTCTATTTGTTACTATGTTTTATCCATTATTGTTTCACTTGTTTTTTCCGTTATAGACTGGATGCTTATAACTTTGTTAAGAGTATTGCTTACATGTGCATTATGGAATTAGTTACTCTTTTATATAAAAATATTATAGTGATCTAATGGTAATGTTTAGAATTTTCTTTCACCGTCCTATCATATGTTCCCACCTTAGTTAATTCTAAGTTTTTTGAGCGGCGTCATGACAAAAGTAGTATCAAAGAGAATTAGGTTTTAATCCCAATCAAATGATCTATTAGGATAATGGAATGAAATCATAAATAGTATAGATTGAAATCTTTAAATAAGTTTATTTAGATTATTTATTTTTGTTTTTTTTAGAATTATGGACAAGCAAGAGTAAGATTTTGGAGTGATAATATGGAAACTATTATGCCCCAGAATATTAGTCAATATTGTTGCATTTTTAAAATGGTGACCGTTGTGACAAAATTGATAACAATTCTCAGTCTCAAGCTAGTAGCAGTAGGGAAGCACACATGACTAAGTACTTAAAGTTATTTTAGAATATGAGACTACTAAGCAATAGGGCTAATGAAAGCTGAAAATTGACTTATGAGAGTGGAGAAAATTATAGAGGGTATAACATATCCATAAAGGATGATATTCAACCTAGTTGTGTTTGCCTTTTAGAAGGAAGTTGAGAGATGGTGGCAAGGGAATTTGCCCAAGAAGTTTGTTGGTTGACCTAGCCACTCGGTGCCGTGGGAAGGGTTTGTGTGCACACACAAAGATTGGTTCGTGCCACTATAAGTTAGGAGGCAAAATACATGATAAATTTATCATGCTGGTGCAGGGAGTTCGGTTGATCATGCAATATGAAGCTGAATTTAGTATGCTCGTGAGGTATGCATCCCAACTTATTCCAAACGTAAAAGAGAAGCACCACATGTTTCTATCCATATTGAAAGACATATTTAGGCAGTTGTTTATACCGTTTTTGATTGATGACTGCTCTATGTCAGTGGAGAGAGTTAGCAAGATTGAATTGGACTTACAGGCTCCTTAGAGGGATTTTCAGAGTAAGAAGGGTTCAATGGGGGTTCATACTTTCAAAGAGTTCCAAGAGCAAACAATCATTTCAATCAGAGAGTTCAACTGCCCAGTTGATGTTAATTAGAAGTGTGGAAAGTTTCACAAGAGTTCGTGTTTATCTAGATCCTACTTATTTTTGGTGTTATCAGCTTGTACATATGGCAAAGTAGTGCTCTAATTTGGAACAGAGGGTTCCATCAGATACCAAGGTCAGTTTGCACCTTCTTAGAGGAGATTAGACAAATAGAGGATAGTTGAATCCACAGAATCAGTGTCAAATCTAGATCAGACCTAACAGAATGTTAACTAGGGTATATACTTTAACTCAACGAGAAACTAAGGAGTCACTTGAGGTTTTCACATGTAATTTTACTTTCAAATTGGTTGAAACTTTAACTGCATCAGAACATTTTTATTCTTAAGATCATAGACTTAAATAAATATTAAAGAACTCATTTTAAGTGTTCAATATTGTGATGTCTCATATCCCTTTATGATAGGCCGATAAGAATATTATTTGATACGCGGACATCTCATTCATTTGTTGTTAAAGAGTTGGTTAGAATAACTATATTAATGCCAACAACATTATCAGTTAAAATGTCGAATGAGACTCGTCAAGTGAAGTAAAATTGAATAATGGTGAGAGGGCTTTGAAGTAAAATTGAATAATGGTGAGAGGGCTTTTGATACACATTTGAATGTTTTACCACTAGTTGAATTTGATGTTATCTTAGGTATAGATTGGTTATCTAAAAAATTCACAACCATAAATTATACTTAGAAAACAATCAAAATTATTGTACTTAGTCAAAAATCAAATTTTGTGTTGATAGAAGATTTGGCTTCAATGATAATTATATATTTGAAGGCTTTTAAATTATTGAACAATGGAGGTCAATAATTTCTTGCTCAGGTGAAAGATATCACTAAGTGAAATCATTGAATGATAATCCTGTGGTGACAGAATTATTCAGAAGTTTTTCTTACCACCAATGAGATAGATTTTATCATTGAGCTATTGTCAGGTTCTAAGTCAGTATCCGGGGCACCAATATAAAATGACTGTTAATTAATAGTTGCAAGAGTTGGCAAATCAACATAGGGAGCACCGATTTTATTAGTATAAAAAAAAGAATGATAGTTTCAGGACGACATTAATTACAGAGAATTGATTAAGCTTACTGCGAATAATAAATATCATTTACTAGTGATTTATGATTTAATTGATCAGCTGGAAAGGGTTTCTATATTTTCAAAAATTAATCTTAGATCAGGTTATCATCAACTGAGGATTAAGACAGATGACATAACCAAGACAATATTCAAGACCTGATATGGGCACTATGAGTTTGTGGTTATGTCATTTGAATTGAATAATGCTCCAACAATATTCATGAATCTAATGAATAAAATCTTCAGGCGATTATTGGATATATTTATGATAATTTTTATAGATAATATTTTAATGTACTTCAAGGATGAAAGCAATCACTTTAATCATTCCACGTTGTTCTGCAAGTTTTGAAGGCAACTGCTTGACTTTGAACAAGAATTCATTAGATTTTTGCCGCAAGAGCCGACTTAAGACACCTTATCTTGGATTTCCTCAAAATCACTATAGAAGATCGCTCAAGATGAAAGGATAATCCGACTTTGAACAGGAATTCTTCACTCATTAATTCATAAGCATAGTACACCTAGAGCTGCATTCCTAAAATCCACAAAACTCGAGCATTTATAGTATTTCGACCTCTGTGATCTGAAGGGGATAGGCAGCTGCAGCGATTTCTCACGTTTTTTGCAAACTACCTAGTCATTATGATCGAAGAAAAACCTTGCAGACTAGTGTCTCATCGAATATTTTTTTAGAAGATCCAATCACTTGCTCTTGAAAGACGTGAATATGTATCACTGACAAATTCTCACACTTGGGTTAAAATCTCTGACGCCAACTTCAGCCCACATTTTCTGAAAAAAGGCAATCAGCACAATGACAATTGCAGCCGCCCAATAAATAAGTTCTGAGATACCAACTCCAACAGCTTTCAGAATATCGATCAACTCGATCGCCGGTAAAAGTCGCAAGCTGGCCCGCAAAGTTATCTTATATATAGCAATGTAGGTGGAGTGAGGAGAGTAGGCTTGATCAGACGAAGTAGAAATCGCCACCACTATATCATTCAAGAAGTAATATTTTTTTTCTAAAACAATATCAAATCAGCCTCCGATAGGGTCAACTTTGCATCCTTAGAATTATGAATCTTCCTTTGGTTTTTAGGAGGGCTGGATTTGACAAACGTCGGCATCTTGCAATGCAAAAAATTTCCTCTAGAAAGTACAGCGGGGAAACTCCAAACTTTTCCTCCACGAAGAATCTCCTAAGGATTTAACGTCAGTAAACTTCAATTCTTTACATCTCCTTTTTAGGCTCTAAAAAATCTGAAATTCCCAACCGGAATGCACAGTAGGGAGACTCTAAGTCTTTCTTCACCTCTCATCTTCAAGGCTCCAAAGGACCTAAAATTCAACTCTTGAATGCACAGTGGGAGACTCCAGGTTTTCTTTACCTTATGGAGTCATACTTCACATTTGGCCCCTTTTCATCGACTCCAAGGTTTCAGATCCACGACCTTTCCCATCAGATCAAACCGCCTCACTGCGCCGCCTAATCGTCCCCCATTCCACCTGAAACCTGTCATCTGATCCAGCCCCCAGATCACGGATGTGGCGCGCCCACCAACCCACGGACCCGCCCTCCTGGGACAGATCTGCGGGCTCATCAACCCAATATCTGACACGACATGGTCAAGCCCAATGACTTGCCAGCCCATGCGACTNGAGCATCTATAGTATTTCGACCTCTGTGATCTGAAGGGAATAGGCAGCTGCTGCGATTTCTCACGTTTTTTTGCAAACTACCTAGTCATTATGACCGAAGAAAAACCTTGCAGACCAGTGTCTCGTCGAATACTTTTTGAGAAGATCTAATCTCTTGCTCTTGAAAGACGTGATTATGTGTCACTGACATATTCTCACACTCGGGTTAAAATCTCTGACGCCAACTTCAGCCCACATTTTCTGAAAAAAGGCAATCAGCACAATGACAATTGCAGCCGCCCAATAAATAAGTTCTGAGATACCAACTCCAACAGCTTTCAGAATATCGATCAACTCGATCGCCGGTAAAAGTCGAAAGCTGGCCCACAAAGTTATCTTATATATAGCAATGTATCTGGAGTGAGGAGAGTAGGCTTGATCAGACGGAGTAGAAATCGCCACCACTATATCATTCAAGAAGTAATATTTTTTTTTCTAAAACAATATCAAATCAGCCTCTGAAGGGTCAACTTTGCATCCTTAGAATTCTAAATCATCCTTTGGTTTTTAGGAGGGCGGGATTTGACAAACGTCGGCATCTTGCAATGCGAAAAATCTCCTCTAGAAAGTACAGCGGGGAAACTCCAAACTTTTCCTCCACGAAGAATCTCCTCTGGATTTAACGTTAGTAAACTTCAATTCTTTACATCTCCTTTTTAGGCTCTAAAAGACCTGAAATTCCCAACCGGAATGCACAGTAGGGAGACTCCAAGTCTTTCTTCACCTCTCATCTTCAAGGCTCCAAAGGACCTAAAATTCACCTCTTGAATGCACAGTGGGAGACTTCAGGTTTTCTTTACCTTTAGGAGTCATACTTCACATTTGGCCCCTTTTCATCGACTCCAAGTTTTCAGATCCACGACCTTTCATATCAGATCAAACCGCCTCACTGCGCCGCCTAATCGTCCCCCATTCCACCCGAAACCTGTCATCTAATCCAGCCCCCAGATCACAGATGTGGCGCGCCCACCGACCCACGGACCCGTCCTCTTGGGACAGATCTGCGAGATCATCAACCCAATATCTGACACGACATAGTCAAGCCCAATGAATTGCCAACCCATGCGACTGAACTAGCTCGAACCACGATCAAGTGGTCGCACCGACCCGCTCCACCGGCTTGTAGACAAAATAATGTTAAACATGGTAAGGTTGTGACTTAAACGCTTGACGGTAGAGATGAAGGGGAGACGCCAAACCAACTTTGATGCAATGCTCCTACATATTTATGTATACACACACACACATATATATAGAGGAGAGAGAAATCTCCGACTTCTGATAATTTTGCGCAATAAAATCAGTCTCGCTGAAAAATAGAAGGCAGCTGATACGACATCCAAAAATTTTATCGCTTGACAAGAATCTCGAGGCATTTTCTACACGAAATATTCAAACTCAAAGTTTGACGAGACAAACCCAACGACACTAAAATTGGTCAAAATCAAGCCAAATGAAACCCATATAGAGTCANTCTACACGAAATATTCAAACTCAAAGTTTGACGAGACAAACCCAACGACACTAAAATTGGTCAAAACCAAGCCACATGAAACCCACATAGAGTCATTAAGCCATTTTTAAAAGATTTCACTGCCGCCTAGTTAGAATGTCAAATAGATCTCAAATCTGATAGCTTATAGTCAAATTGAGTGTCTTGACAAGATAAATCCAACGAACCGGNTATAGAGTCATTAAGCCATTTTTAAAAGATTTAACTGCCGCCTAATAAGAATGTCAAATGAATCTCAAATCTGACAGCTTATAGTCAAATTGAGTGTCTTGACAAGATAAATCCAACGAGCCGAAAATCAATCAAGTTGACATTTAAGGCACTTAAATGTCCACAGAACACCGTTCGATTGAGAGAACCTCTCCAAGCCATCTGATAGACTCATTCGTCCTTCCTAATTTGCAAGGAGTATCTCCCAAACTACATAAATTNTATAGAGTCATTAAGCCATTTTTAAAAGATTTAACTGCCGCCTAATAAGAATGTCAAATGAATCTCAAATCTAACAGCTTATAGTCAAATTGAGTGTCTTGACAAGATAAATCCAACGAGCCGAAAATCAATCAATTTGACATTTAAGGCACTTAAATGTCCACAGGACACCGTTCGATTGAGAGAACCTCTCCAAGCCATCCGATAGACTCATTCGTCCTTCCTAATTTGCAAGGAGTATCTCCCAAACTACATAAATTGTCATGCCCCTCTCTTGAGAGGGGAGCTAGACCTTGAATCAAAGGAAGACAGGAGCTTGGATAAAGAGTTGAAACCCCATGTTCTACGTCGAAGGTTCAATGAATGTTGCCCGCTCCTGCAGTCATTGACCACTGCCGACCACCGTTTATTGGTCGTCGTTGACCATCATCCGCGGTCGTCTGCCTCTTACCACAAAATCCACTGTAGAGTCACAACGTATGTTGCAAGATCCCAGCATATGGCATGGAACATCAAAGCACCTAGCGGAGCAGTACGNCCAAGCCATCCGATAGACTCATTCGTCCTTCCTAATTTGCAAGGAGTATCTCCCAAACTACATAAATAGTCACGTCCCTCTCTTGAGAGGGGAGCTAGACCTTGAATCAAAGGAAGACAAGAGCTTGGATAAAGAGCTAAAACCCCATCTTCTACGTCGAAGGTTCAATGAATGTTGTCCGCTCCTGCAGTCGTTGATCACTGTCGACCACCGTTTGTTGGTCGTTGTTGACCATCATCGGCGGTCGTCCGCCTCTTACAACAAAATCCACTGTAGAGTCACAACGTATGTTGCAAGATCCCAACATATGTCATGGAACAACAAAGCACCTGGTGGAGCAGTACGACGTCCAGTACACCAATCAACGATGCTACTCGAAGACAGTGTACTGGAATTCCAGCAACTATTCCCAACAACAATCTCCCTACCATTGTACAACAAACATTGTACCTTAAAGAACTGTGTAGTTCTTTCCTGCATGTGGGATGATGACCCGTGCGTGTAATCATTCATTCATAATGGATTGCTCTAACTAGGCTAAGCCCCANTCAAAGGAAGACAGGAGCTTGGATAAAGAGTTGAAACCCCATGTTCTACGTCGAAGGTTCAATGAATGTTGCACGCTCCTGCAGTCATTGATCACTGTCGACCACCGTTTATTGATCGTCGTTGACCATCATCGACGATCGTCTGCCTCTTACGACAAAATCCACTGTAGAGTCACAACGTATGTTGCAAGATCCCAGCATATGGCATGGAACAACAAAGCACCTGGCGGAGCAGTACGACGTCCAGTACACCAATCAACGATGCACCTCGAAGACAGTGTACTGGAGTTCCAGCAACTATTCCCAACAACAATCTCCCGACCATTGTACAACAAATATTGTGCCTTGAAGAACTGTGTAGCTCTTTCCTGCATGTGGGACGAGGACCCGTGCATGTAATCATTAATTCATAATGGATTACTCTAACTGGGCTAAGTCCCGTTGTTTTTTCACTTTTCAGATTTTTCAGATAAAAACTTATGGTACATATCACTTTTTTTATCTGAGTACGTGTTAGATTTTCTTGCAGTGCTAAGATAATAATTCATTACTCTACCATCGCAAATCTTATAACACGCACCAGTTTGATGGAGTATGTGGGAAAGACAATCATGCCGCTAAAGTACTTGCGAGACTTGTTGAATAGCCACCAGATGCAATACTCGCAACAATGAAACATCTCGCTCCAAAACCTGCCATTCCAAGGGAGAGACATGGAGCCAAGGGTGTTAGACCCTGCATCTTCCCATCTTGGAAGGCATTGCCCTGCTAACGAGGTCATCTTAGGTCCTTATTAGAAGACAGTGCACGGGATAGAGTTTCAACTGGAGATTCTCTAGGTCTTTCGCAGAGCTTAACAGTTACTACCCACCCAACTCAATGAATTATACAGTCGCAACGATGAGATTCTTCCTCCATCGGGAAAAGACGCCGACCTTCTTTATCCTGCAAGTTCCACTGATCCATCTCGTGCAACTCACCTGACACCGCCCCATCTCGTCGTCGCTCCTGATGATGTCCATCGTGACGAGGTACGATAGCTGATTTGGAAAGAGTTCCCTCTAATGGATAAAAATTGTTTACCCGCTCGTCTCAACTTTCAAGAATCTTCAAATTTGGTCGAGGCGGTCCTCCAACACCTCATCCCAGTGGGTTTCAAGCTCCCAAGCATTAATTCCAATGAAGAGGAAACTAACTCTTACGAGCACATTGACTGCTATGGAACCATTATACACATTCGACGTGCATCTAATGTGCTTCTGTCAAGTGTTCTCTCTACTACTCTCAAGGGTCAAGCTCGCACCTGGTTCTACTCTCTTCTATTAAGGCATCATCAGCACCTTCAATGAGTTTGTCAGACTATTCGTAGAGCAGTTCACAGCCAACCAAATCAAGCATTCATCCATGTCTCCGCAATACACCAGAACAAGGGAGAGTTGCTCAAGGACTGCATATGTAGATTCTCCATTGAAGCTCAGTAGATTTCAGGGGTAGATCTAACGTTGTTGAGAGAAGTCTTCCTAGTAACGCTTCGTCCAGGACCTTTCTACTCATCATTGATGCATTGTCCACTCTTACATTGACCTCGTTCAAGCAAAGTGAATATAGAGTTTGTTACTGAAACACTTTATATATTAATTTGTTTTTTATTTAAGGTGGGTTTATGCTAATTAACCACACAATGCATAGAAGCAAGACTATTTGGGTCAAGTCGGTTGATTATGCAATAAAAAAAATGAAAAAAATGCTTTTATATACGATGTTTTAATTAAATGTCATTAGATATATAATGAATGTCATGGGTTAGAAACTATGATTATATTTGAAAGAGAATTTGATTGAAAATATAGTTGAAGGAAAACATCTAAATTAATTAAGTATTAGTCAGTTATTTTAGAAAAAAGATCCTTCTTCGTGTACTTTTAATTGATATAGGTGATGGTCAAAGGAAGTAAAGGATTAATCATAAGTCTTTTAAAGGTCAAATTGAGTAATTATTACTTTATTTGCATTCAATTAATTTCTTTCGTTTTTAAAATGTTTCATTTAGTACAAATATTAAAAGAACTCTTAGAACTAGGACTGTCCAAACGGCTCGTTGTTAGCGAACAGCTCGTGTTCGACTCCNTTAAGGGCAAAATTATAATTTTGAATATCTTGGCCTTAATGAATATTTAGGCTTAATTAAAATGGGAAATGGATAATTTCTGATAAATTAACTCATTTGATGATTTTCAATGAAAAATGGGCTTAATTGGTAGAAACCCACTTCATTTTGTCAAACTACAAGTCAATCAAAAATTGGCTTAATTGGTAGAAACCCACTTCATTTTGCCAAATTACAAGATAGAAAGATAATTTCCATAATTATCAAATTTTGGAAATTTCATTAGCATAAAATAACTTTTGAATTTAAGTGATAACCCATAATTATCAAAATTTTGGATTCATTAGCATAAAATAACTTTTGAATTTAAGGGTATAATTTATAACTTTGGAAATCAATGACTTAATACCCTTATTAAATGATCTTGATAATGATCACTTAAAGTTCTAAATCTTTTCAAAATTAATACACATACTTAATACATTCACTTAGGTCTTAAGAACTTAGTGGCGAACTTAAGGTGAAATCTACTTATTAAAAGAGGATTAGAAATATCAACATAATCAAACTCTTTTAAAACACCACAAGTCCAATTGATTAAGACTAAAAATTTGGCTAAGTGTTCTTAATAACACTAAAGGGTATTNGCTAAGTGTTCTTAATAACACTAATTTGTCCCCTAAAGGGTCTTCACCTACATAATTTTCAAATTAAAAGACAATGACATTTACCTTATTCTTGGGAATAATCAAGACATCAACATTCACTGAGCATCAGGATATTCAGGATGGATTATTAAGCAACATAATAAAGTTTAAATGAACCCAAGGTCTTTTACCAGACATAAAGAAGGTTGCATGGACCTACTCCTTACTCTTAATCTGGTGAATACCTTAGAGAACTATTA
>JXCR01092387.1:99907-137403 GCA_002079205.1 Phalaenopsis hybrid cultivar | reverse complement strand
GAATACAATAATTTGTATGGTATAATATGATTTAGACATCTTAAGAATGCAGGATGGACCCTAAAAAAAAATTAGTTGAAATGAACAACCACGCAATTTCAGGTACTAATTTATCTCCCCTATAGGTCAAGCTTGAATTGAGCCATCAACAACTTCAATACTGCAACTTGTGTTCGCAACTTCGCCTCTCTATTCCATGAGTTAAGCTCAGCATAGACTTCTATAAGCTTGCAATCATGGCTTGCAAAAACTTTTGCAGATGGTCTTCTAGCCATTAGAGTGTCTTTCAAAGCAATGTTGGCTGCGAGTTTACAATCTCTCTTCTCATGAGTTATTCAAGTCCAAACCATTGTGAATTGGGTCCCTGTGAACTCAACTACAGCATCAATACCATTCCCAAGAGACTGTCATCTTCTTCTGCAGTATGTAGGAAGCATGCTAACAATTTCGCACCTGATTGGAGCAAGGTCATTGTGATTCAAAAACTTTGAACTCTAGCTTTAGGATTCAGTCTGCCTCTGGTAGGGCTCTCCTTATCAGCATTAATAGAATATGTTAAAGACTTAGTATAGATGATAATTAAATATTTTTATAAATTTTTAAATAATTTATGATAGTGAAAGAGGGTAAGAATCAACTAAGGTGAAAACCCTTGCTTAGCCAAAACGTCCAGGCTAGGTTTCCAGATTTAGTGGATTATCAAAATGATTTAATTAAAGGTGAAAACTATAGTATGTGATGCAGGGATATGTATAAAGTACTTACAAAATTTGTGAAAATTTTTAGAGAGATTTAAGAGCTCTAAAGGTCCATGAGAAAAAAACTTGGTAATGTCTAGTCCTTCTAACAAAATTTTAATATGAAATGGATAGGATTTTTGTAGATTAAAGTAAAAAAATTATAGTAAAATCACTATAAAGGTGTGGTAGAATGATTCTACAATAGTAAAATAAAAGAAAATAAAAAACATAAAATGCATCTACTCACAAAAATAGCATAAGAATGAAGACTAGCCAACTAGTAGTCACTTCTATGAAAGTTCGCCACTAAGGCTCCTCCCTTGAGTTTCACATTTATAACCACTCTAAAACTTCAATACAAAATGTTAATAATCTTTTATTACAACAAAACAATACCTATTAAAGTATTTTACATCATGAAAATTTAAATGAAAAAGAGATGAAACAAAAAGAAGCCAACCTAAGGAAATAACCACTCTCAACTTGGTATAGCCGGCCACTTATACTCCTAAGTCACTCCAAATATAATGGTTTAACTTATTGCAACATAAAATATTGAATAAAAGCCCAAAATAGTTCTCTGACTATCAACAAGTGATTAATTTAGTCTCGGAGCTTTAAAGTGCTCCACTTAAGTCCCAAACAATCAAAAATTGATTCGAATTAGTTCTTAGATTGAATTTCATAGTTAAAGTTAACACCACCTATTAAAGGAATAAGAATTTAAAATAAAATTTTATTTTTATTATTACTCTATTTTCACATGTAATAAAGTACTTCTCTATTAGGTAATAAAGTATTTTATTATTAGTCTATTTATTTAAGTAATAAATTCTTTCTATTTTGGGCCTATATTAATTCTATTGATAAATTATTCAAATACCATAAAGAGAGTGACTATATTTGATCATTTGCTTCATGAAATAAAGATTTACGCTCATTCATAAATTTACATAACTTACTACATATGAAAATAGAGTAATAATAAAATAAATTTCATTAAAAATTCTTATTCCTAAAATACCTTCTAAGTTAATGATTAGTGTTAGCTTTAATCATGAAATTCAACTTAGAGACTAATTTGGATCAATTTTTAATAGTCTGGGAGTAAAGTGGTGTATTTTAAAGCCTTGAGACTAAATTGGTCACATGTTGATAGTCGGGGGACTATTTTGGGCTGAAATATAGCATCTCACAATACAAATATTATATCAGAACACATAATAATACACAAAATGCATAATTTAAGTAACTTAGCTATACTTATAAACTCAAGGAATTCATTTCCACTTGACCCTAATCATAAGACCTTAATTATCCTACAATTTCTTGGTTGGCTTGTGCTCTAGTTATTGGCCCATCTCTCTTTGCATTGACACCTTATGCATCAAGTGCCACATCAATACACCTATACCTCAATTAACCCTTCTTTAAAGAGTTATTGTGACATGTAATAAGTGGTGGTGTGTCTATAGATGTTGGTAGATCATCATATGACACCATCAAAAAAAAGAAATCATTTACTTGAATCGATCATCATGTGTCTATGGACTAAATTGCGCTAACTTAGGAGTTTTCGTTTGTTCCTTCGAAATTTTCAAAGGAGGTGATTGGATAATCAATGGAATATGTTAAAAAACTTTTTATAGAAGATATTTGAAAATTTTTGTAATTTTTTAAGTAGTTTATGAGAGTAAAAGGTGGTAAAAATCAACTAGGAAAAATGGAAACCCCTGCCTAGTTGAAACCCATAAGTTAGTTTATGAATTTCGTGAATAAGTCAAATGACTGAATTAAGGGCGGAAACTATAGTATGTGATAGGGGTGTGAATAAAATATTTATGGAATTTATGAATTTTTTTTAAGAAGTTTAAGAGCTCCAAACATCGATGATAACAAGACTTGGGCCTTTTGTCTTGTTTTCCTAACAAAATTTTAAATATAAGATGAGATAAGGTTTCTTTTGGATCAAGTGAAGAAATTATTGGAGAATCACAATAAAGGCGTGGTAGAATGATTCTACAAAAACAAAATGAAAAAAAAAAATCAAAGATATGGAATGCATCTACTCACCAAAGTAGCATAAGAATGGAGATTAGTCACCAAACAACCTCCTCTGTGGAACTTGGCCACCATGCCTACTCCCTTACGTTTCACATTTAAAACTCACATTAAAACTTTGGTACAAAACATCAATAATCCTTTATTATAGTAAAACAAAACATATTTTAACTCTTTTACAAAGTGAAGATTCAAATGAAAACGAGGTCATGAAAATAACCACTCCCAACTTGGCATGATCACCCACTTACACACTTAAGTCACTCTAACTTATTACATCATAAAAACATTATAAAATGACTTAAATATAACATCTATCCATACAAATATTATATCAAAACACATAACAGTGCACAAAATACATAATTTAAGCAAAATTGGCTATATTTAACCACTTGATCCAAGTTATAGGCCTTGATTAACCTCCAATTTTGTGGCTTGTGCTCTAGTTATTATCCCCTCTCCTTGCATTGGCAACTTATATATCATGTGTCACATCACATTGTCCATTAGAAAAGCTTGAAACAATAAGAAACATGATTAATAAAGTTACTAGCCAATCCATCATTCACAACTTCTTTCATTTTATCATAGTCATTTATTCTTCTGATCACAAGTCTAACCCTTGTGGAGGAAAGCTCGAGATCAAGCAAAAATACATTTTTACATGCCAT
This sequence comes from Phalaenopsis hybrid cultivar, assembly GCA_002079205.1. Taxonomy (NCBI): domain Eukaryota; kingdom Viridiplantae; phylum Streptophyta; class Magnoliopsida; order Asparagales; family Orchidaceae; genus Phalaenopsis; species Phalaenopsis hybrid cultivar. The sequence continues at coordinate 133,928 of JXCR01092387.1, read as the reverse complement.
CAATCTTCTTAGAGTAAGCTTGAGTTCAATTCCAACCTTCTAACATGGCCATCATGAAGATGGTATTATTCGACCAATTAGAAAGCATTTGTTTAAAACCGTCCTTTAGAAAACAATTATTCTCAAAAAAAAAAAAAGAGAATTGTATAAAAGGGTTAGATAGGAGTCGAAAATAACAAAAGTGTAGCAAGAGAACATTTTTGTCTAATACCTTCGACCAACAATTAGGAATAGCATCTTCAATTCTAGGAAAAAAAAACCAAGTTTACAGAATTTTTATTCTCACGCTTAATTTACTAAGTGAAGCACTTTCCTTCAATTCTAAGAAAAAAAAAAAATCAAGTTTACAGAATTTTTTATTCGCATGCTTAATTTAACATGAGAAGCACGTTATTATAAGAGAATGTCAATAAGACTGAATTTGCAAATTAAATCTAAAAAAAGATAAGAAGTCTGAAACTATTAAAAGATCTCTCATTCATGGAAATAATATAATTTAAGTTGCCACAAAAAAAAAAATTCAATTTGAAGATCATTTATACATTAACTTCATTCTAGAAGTCAAATTTATCAATCAAATCATAAGAATCATTAAAATTTGTCTAAATAAATTTTAGATGAATAAAGTCAAGAAAAAGAAAATAGCGCTAGAGAATATCTCAATGAAAATTTTAAAAAAATTACAATTTCTAGAGTTCTATTCACAGATAATACCACCAGCCCAACTAATTGCATTGAGGTTCTTAGAATTATTTTTCATAACCACAAATAGATTTGAGAGTGAAAGTAGAATTAATCAATCTTGATCCTTAAAGACAAAAGATATCAAATTGTTTATGCAAAATACATTCAAAAATCATGATTTTTTTTTTTACCTTAGAACCCAGTCCTCAAACATTAGACTCCTATCTTAATAAAATTAAAATTGAATCCAAGCAAAGAAAAAAACATATAAGAAATTAATGAAAAGATCACTTAAAAAGTGAATTAGGAGAAATCCTATCTAGACTAGCGATAAGAAAAGTCGATTGCAAGTGACTTTAGAATTCAAATAAGGAAAGAAACCTTAACATAAAGCAGGTAAAATGGTATATCATTTGTAGAGTTCATTCTTTTGGATGGTTTGTTATTATCGCTTCAGCTAGGAATCGGAACCTTCCATCTAATATAATGCATCGAGATTTTTGGCCTCTCAAAACAAAAAGAAACAAAGCTCTAGCATGTTGGGAAACAGCAAAGAGTTCCGTCTATAATATATGAAAAGCTGTTTTGTTTTTTTACAAATTTTTTTCTCCCACAGATCCATTTCATCTACATAAAGTTCATAGATTCCCAGGAAGGATACATAAATTACTCAACTCTGTGGTGTCTCGTAAGGCCTTGGAGCAGTTATGAAAAGACTGATTAAATTTTCCCTACACAGACAGATTAAATTTTCCTTATACAGCCATAAAAGAAGTCAAATGTCAATAGGACAAAGAAAAATGCCATAACTTTACCAAAAGTGACAAAAATATTAGAATCCTAAATATCTGAATTTGTCCGAATCATATCTTTAAAGTTCAAAATGAGAAAGTTTTGAAGGAACTATTAAATGGCAGAGCGAGCCAATTTGAATTCCCATTAAATTATACAAGATCTAAATTCTTCAAAATACGTAGGGACGGAAAAATTCATAAAAATTTGAATTTTAAAATGGCTCCAAGAGAATTTATTCATCATTAGAAAGATTCAACTTGCAATTTCCTTGAAACTTTAGAAAGCACTCACCATTCTCTATGTTAAATTGATATCAGCTTTAGAACTGAAATCATCAATCATATCATTATGAACAAAGTTGAATGGATTTGAATCTTCACCGGGAAGGACCTGACAGGAGTCTTAGCTTTATCAGGACTAGAGAGTAAAGACAAAAGATTTTCCACTGTTGTAAGTCCACCAAGAAAAACCAAACAGCACATACATTCAAAATCAACAAAATGAACATGTAAACATAAAAGAAGAATGCGTAAATTATCAACTTCCAGCAGAAAAATTATGATGATCCAAACAAATAACATTTTTCAAATTTAGAGAGAAGAATATATTGCAGCTGAGTCCCAATAACAGAATGGTAACAATGTAGAGTGATCTAAATAGCCGTGCACCGNCCAGATTTTTCACATAAAAACTTATGGTACATATCACTTTTTTTATCTGAGTACGTGTTAGATTCTCTTGCAATGTTAAGATAATAATTCATTACTCTACCATCGTGAATCTTATAATACGCACCAGTTTGATGGCGTATGTGGGAAAGACAATCATGCCGCTAAAGTACTTGCGAGACTTGTTGAATAGCCACCATATGCAATATCTTAACAATGAAACATCTCGCTCCAAAACCACCCACCATTCCAAGGGAGAGACATGGAGCCAAAGGTGTTAGACCTTGCATCTTCCCATCTTGGAAGGCATTGCCCTACTAGCAAAGTCATCTTAGGTCCTTATTAGAAGACAGTGCACGAGATGGAGTTTCAACTGGAGATTCTCTAGGTCTTTCGCAGAGCTCAACAGTCACTACCCACCCCTTATACAGCCGCAACGATGAGATTTTTCCTCCATCGAGACAAGACACTGACCTTCTTTATCCTGCAAGTTCCATCTCGTGCAACTCACCTGGCACCGCCCCATCTCGTCGTCGCTCCTGATGATGTCAATCGTGACGAGCTACGATAGCTAAGTTGGAAAGAGTTCCCTCTAATGGATAAGAATTGTTTCCCCGCTCGTCTCAACTTTCAAGAATCTTCAAATTTGGTCGAGGCGGTCCTCCAACACCTCATCCCAGTGGGTTTCAAGCTCCCAAGCATTAATTCCAATGAAGAGGAAACTAACTCTTACGAGCACATTGACTGCTATGGAACCATTATACACATTCGACGTGCATCTAATGTGCTTCTGTCAAGTGTTCTCTCTACTACTCTCAAGGGTCAAGCTCGCACCTGGTTCTACTCTCTTCTATTAAGGCATCATCAGCACCTTCAATGAGTTTGTCAGACTATTCGTGGAGCAGTTCACAGCCAACCAAATCAAGCATTCATCCATGTCTCCGCAATACACCATAAAAAGAGAGAGTTGCTCAAGGACTGCTTATGTAGATTCTCCATTGAAGCTCAGTAGAATCCAGGGGTAGATCTAAAATTGTTGAGAGAAGTCTTCCTAGTAGGGCTTCGTCCAGGACCTTTCTACTCATCATTGATGCAGGAGATCGTCCACTCTTACATTGACCTCGTTCAAGCAAAGTGAATATAGAGTTTGTTACTGAAACATTTTATATATTAATTTGTTTTTTATTTAAGGTGGTGTAAGTTTATGCTAATTAACCACACAAAGCGTAGAAGCAAGACTATTTGGGTCAAGTCGGTTGATTATGCAATAAAAAAAATGAAAAAAATGCTTTTATATACGATGTTTTAATTAAATGTCATTAGATATATAATGAATGTCATGGGTTAGAAACTATGATTATATTTGAAAGAGAATTTGATTGAAAATACAATTGAAGGAAAACATGTAAATTAATTAAGTATTATTCAGTTATTTTAGAAAAAAGATCCTTGTTCGTGTACTTTTATTTGATATAGGTGATAGTCAAAGGAAGTAAAGGATTAATCATAAGTTTTCTGAAGGTCAAATTGAGTAATTATTACTTTATTTGCATTCAATTAATTTCTTTCGTTTTTAAAATGTTTCATTTAGTACAAATATTAAAAGAACTCTTAGAACTGAATGAACATAAGTGAAAATGATCTGCATGTTTCATGATTTACATTCTTTTATCTTTTATGCTGCAATAATTGAAAGATTAAATGAATTTAATTATATAAAAAAGAAATATAAGTTAAATCAAACATAAATGATTAAATATATCAGAAGTCATCCTCTATGGTACTAGCAGGTGATGTTATTACACGCTTGCACGTTAAAAGAAATGGAAATGGTTGTGTCTTTGTGGTGCAAGATGAAAAATAAAATTAAAATGGTTGTGCCTTTTATGTTACAAAATGGAAAATGTTTTGATAGTGCTCCTAAGATTGCTTCTAAAAATAAAAGAAGATGGAAAAGGAAAATATTAAATGAAAAAAAGAATATAATTTAAGATGATTAAATGAAAATTTATAAAAACTGAAAAAGTCAAAAGTATACTTTATGATCAACACATTTCTTTAAACATCAATGTTAGACATTTGCATAAAATTGAATACATAATAAAATTAAATTATTCACTAAATTATTTAAACTAAATATATTATTTAACTATTATTTTCAAAAAAATGTTTAACAAATTGATATAACTAATAGGAGATGATTAGTTTACAGTAGAAACAGTGTTGGTGATGACAAGTAGCAGTCTATTTGTTACCACTATTATTTTCAAAAAAATGTTTAACAAATTGATATAACTAAAAGAGATGATTAGTTTACAGTAGAAACAGTGTTGGTGATGACAAGTAGCAATCTATTTGTTACCACCTTTATCCCTTTTATTGTTTTACTTGTTCTTCTGTTATGAATTGGATGATCTTATGACTTTGTTAGAGGATTGCTTACATGTGTATTGTGGATTTAGTAACTTTTTTATATGAATGTTATTGTGAACTAAGGTTAGTGTTTATTCCAACTATGCATTCTCGTTTTGGTTAATTCTAAATTCTCAGGTCGGATCGTTTTTTGTGCATCCATATTTCATTTGATCTATATTTTTTCTTCATAATCTTTCCATATTAATTTTCTTTTCATAATTATGGCTGCACACCTTTTATCCTTTGTTGAACATATACAAATCATTCAAATTTATTTTTGGTTGCTATATCTTAAACAGATATTAGTCTGCTATGCCTTACTTCTCAACTTAGGTTAGTGACTTTTTTATGCCAAACACTGATAGCCATCTGCCATATGACAGAATTTGCTCACATAAATTAATTTGAGAAACCTTAATGTTTTCATGATATTTCTTGAGTAGGGCTATCAAAAAAGCTTACTTTTTGTGTTTGATTCCATGGATTAAAAATTAGCTCAACTTTGACTAATTTTTATAAGCTCGTAAATTTAATGAGCCAAGCATAAGCAATATCTTGATTGATAATGTTTGGCTCAACAATCGCTTAATTATATTTCTATATACGTAAAAAAAGCATTTATATGCATGTGTGCATGTATACTTGATGTGTTTATGCCAATTTGCATGTGTGTACACATGTATAGATTATGTATATTCATATTCATACATTTACATCTGCATGAATATATGTACATACACCAGACAACATTTATAATTTGTAATTTATGTCTCTCAAATAGACTTTGTGTTCATGAATGACACGATGAAGACAGAGAGCCAGCCTAAAACTACATATCACTAAAGCTGAACATAATAAAAACACGATGAAGACAGAGAGCCCGGCTCCGTGCCTAGCAATTTCAAGCTTCAAGACTAATGCGGTTTTTCCTCACTTTCTTTTTCCCTAGCAAAATGGTTGACCATTGGAAGTAAAAACCAACATTCAAACTAAAAATGCTAAAACTACTCCACATAATACGAAACTAAATATGCCACAGACCCAAAAAAAGATAAATACACAACAAATTGCATTTGCTAAGGTATCTAAATAGAAATGCTGATCAGATAGTAAAAAATGGATTTAATTTCACATTCTGTAGACCACATTTCGAAGCAAGGCACATGGCCAAGTTAATTAAAATCATATGCCAATACTCAGTTTCATGTCAAAGCAATCCACTATAAATGAAATAACAATTCTTTGAGAAAGAAAATTCTTCCATACGTCCTGCCCAACAGCCATGGACCCTGCCCCTCCTATTCTTCTTTATCAGAAAGCAAAGATGCATGAAAGCCAGGGAAGAAAACATGTACCTTTGGAATGCGTTCTGGGTTGGGAAAACGCAGGTTCTGAGCATGGAGCATCTGACGTTGACTCATTAACATATTCTTCTCCTTCAAAAGTACATACCATAGCTTCTGAAGATCATCCCAGGATTTAAGGCGCAATTCAGAAGCTTTCCAACCACGACCTGTACAAATTAGAAAGTTTAGATGTAATCCAGCTGAACCAATATGTATGACACAATGCGCACATTTCCAAATCAGATTTGGACAAGGAAAAATCATACAACCATATTAAAGAAGAGAAATCAAGGAAAATTAGAAAATGATTTACCAATTCCAGATTTTGACTATGAAAATATCCCAGAATGAGGAATGCCAACTTCAAAATCAAATAATCTAAAACTATGCTCAATAATCTCCATACATATGAGATTAAACGTAAAAGTTTTACTAAATTTATGTTTCCCTCCTAGGCATTTCAAAATCATAGCATAAGATGCTTCCCCATGCTTCGCTTATATCAAAAAAGATGAGATGTCCACAAGTTCATAACTTTGGTTTTTAATTAATTATCATTGAAAACATAATTTGAGAAGTAGAGCTCATACTGATGTAAGAATGATAAAAAACACCATCTTTTCTCATGGAAATCTGATATTAAGGAAAAAAACAGAAAAATAGAAATCTTGCTTCGGTCAATCCCCATCAAAAAGCATATAGCTTTGCTAATCATTAAACACCAGGATGTAATCTCCAGATTGTGAATTTCCATTTGATTGATTATAACTTCCAGACAGGCTAGCCATCTCCAAGTTATACACACCTCACATGCCAATACGTGTGGTGTATTCCATAGATATGTTTGTAAATACAAAAGAATTTTGTAAATGTCTCCAGTGAGACCGATAGTATGTTGACCTCCCCTTAAACATTCAACGGTCTCAATCTAAATCCTATCTTTAGAAACCCATACCACAATCACACCCTGCAGCCACCTAAAAAAGATATAGGAAACCCCAATTAAAACCAATAGAAACACATATAACAGACTCACATTCATAATTGACACGTCAATTAATACCTATACCTATAATCTTTTAGACATTCACCTATTTCATGGGAAATCCCAATTTAACTCCCTGTAGGTTGAGTATGATCCGCCTAACCAAACCTATAATAAACTTGTACTAAATCACTGGTAGAGCCTTTATCAATTTGGTTTGTTCCGGCCTGGGATAATTGATTGAAACTCAGTCCATCTCCCAATTTAGCTTTTATTGGTGGAGATTATTCCAGGCAAACGTACAGGCTAGGTTTCCAGATTTAGTGGATTATCAAAATGATTTAATTAAAGGTGAAAACTATAGTATGTGATGCCAGGATATGTATAAAGTACTTACAAAATTTGTGAGAATTTTTAGAGAGATTTAAGAGCTCTAAGGTCCATGAGAAAAATACTTGGTCCTAATGTCTAGTCCTTCTAACAAAACTTTAATATGAAATGGATAGGATTTTTGTAAATTAAAGTAAAAAAATTATAGTAAAATCATTATAAAGGTGTGGTAGAATGATTCTACAATAGTAAAATAAAGGAAAATAAAAAACATAAAATGCATCTACTAACAAAAATAGCATAAGAATGAAGACAAGCCAACTAGTAACTTCTATGAAAGTTCGCCACCAAGGCTCCTCCCTTGAGTTTCACACTTATAACCACTCTAAAACTTCAATACAAAATGTTAATAATCTTTTATTACAACAAAACAATACCTATTAAAGTATTTTACATCATAAAAATTTAAATGAAAAAGAGATGAAACAAAAAGAAGCCAACCTAAGGAAATAACCACTCTCATCTTGGTATAGCAGGCCACTTATACTCCTAAGTCACTCCAATTATAATGGTTTAACTTATTGCAACATAAAATATTAACAAAAGCCCAAAATAGTTCTCTGACTATCATCAAGTGATCAATTTAGTCTCGGAGTTTTAAAGTGCTCCACTTAAGTCCCAGACAATCAAAAATTGATTCGAATTAGTTCTCAGACTGAATTTCATAGTTAAAGTTAACACCAACTATTAACGAAATAAGAATTTAAAATAAAATTGTATTTTTATTATTACTCTAATTTCACATGTAATAAAGTACTTCTCTATTAGGTAATAAAGTATTTTATTATTAGTCTATTTATTTAAGTAATAAATTCTTTCTATTTTGGGCCTATATTAATTCTATTGATAAAGTATTCAGATACCATTAAGAGAGATGACTATATTTGAATATTTGCTTCATGAAATAAAGATTTACGCTCATTCATAAATTTACATAACTTATTGCATATGAAAATAGAGTCATAATAAAATAAATTTCATTAAAAATTCTTATTCCTAAAATACCTTCTAATTTAATGATTAGTGATAGTTTTAATCATCAAATTCAACTTAGAAACTAATTTGGATCAATTTTTAATAGTCTGGGAGTAAGTTGGTGTATTTTAAAGCCTTGAGACTAAATTGGTCACATGTTGATAGTTGAGGGACTATTTTGGGCTGAAATATAGTTTCTCACAATACAAATATTATATCAGAAGACATAAGAATACACAAAATGCATAATTTAAGTAACTTGGCTATACTTATAAACTCAAGGAATTCATTTCCACTTGACCCTAATCATAAGACCTTAATTATCCTACAATTTCTTGGCTTGTGCTCTAGTTATTGGCCCATCTCTCTTTGCATTGACACCTTATGCATCATGTGCCACATCAATACACCTATACCTCAATTAACCCTTCTTTAAAGAGTTATTGTGACATGTAATAAGTGGTGGTGTGTCTATAGATGTTGGTAGATCATCATATGACACCATCAAAAAAAGGAAATCATTTACTTAAATAGATCATCATGTGTCTATGGACTAAATTGCGCTAACTTAGGAGTTTTGGTTTATTCCTTGGAAATTTTCAAAGGAGGTGACTGGATGAATATGCTAAAAAAAAAATTTCTAGAAGATATTTGAAAATTTTTGTAATTTTTTTAGTTGTTTATGATAGTAAAAGGTGGTAAAAATCAACTAGGTAAAATGGAAACCCCTGTCTAGTTGAAACCCACAAGTTAGTTTATGAATTTCGTGAATAAGTCAAATGAATGAATTAAGGGCGGAAACTATAGTATGTGATAGGGGTGTGAATAAAATATTTATGGAATTTATGAAAAATTTTTAAAAAGTTTAAGAGCTCCAAACATCGATGATAAAAAGACTTGGGCCTTTTGTCTTGTTTTCCTAACAAAATTTTAAATATGAGATGAGATAAGGTTTCTTTTGGATCAAGTGAAGAAATTATTGGAGAATCACAATAAAGTCGTGGTAGAATGATTCTACAAAAACAAAATAAAAAAAAAATCAAAGATATGGAACGCATCTACTCACCAAAGTAGCATAAGAATGGAGATTAGTCACCAAACAACCTCCTTTGTGGAACTTGGCCACCATGCCTACTCCCTTATGTTTCACATTTAAAACTCACATTAAAACTTTGGTACAAAACATCAATAATCCTTTATTATAGTAAAACAACACATATTTTAACTCTTTTACAACCTGAAGATTCAAATGAAAAAGAGGTCATGAAAATAACCACTCCCAACTTGGCATGACCGCCCACTTACACGCTTAAATCACTCTAACTTATTACATCATAAAAGCATTATAAAATGACTTAAATATAACATCTATCCATACAAATATTATATCACAACACATAACAGTGCACAAAATACATAATTTAAACAAAATTGGCTATATTTAACCACTTGATCCAAGTTATAGGCCTTGATTAACCTCCAATTTTGTGGCTTGTGCTCTAGTTATTATCCCCTCACTCCTTGGCAACTTATATATCATGTGTCACATCACATTGTCTATTAGAAAAGCTTGGAACAATTAGAGCTTCTTTCATTTTATTGTCTATTAGAAAAACATGATTAATAAAGTTACTAGCCAATCCATATTCGCAACTTCTTTCATTTTATCATAGTCATTTATTCTTCTGATCACAAGTCGAACTCCTGTGAAGTAAAGCTCGAGGTCAAGCAAAAATGCATTTTTACACGCCTTCAATCTTCTTAGAGTAAGCTTGAGTTTGAATTCCAACCTTCTAACATGGCCATCATGAAGATGATATTATTCGACCGATTAGAAAGCATTTGTTTAAAACCGTCCTTTAGAAAATAATTATTCTCAAAAAAAATATAAGATTTGTATAAAAGGGTTAGAGAGGAGTCGAAAATAACAAAAGTGTAGCAAGAGAACATTTTTTGTCTAATAACTTCGATCAACAATTAGGAATAGCATCTTCAATTCTAGGAAAAAAAAAATCAAGTTTACAGAACTTTTATTCTCATGCTTAATTTACCAAGTGAAGCACTTTCCTTCAATTCTAGGAAAAAAACAATCAAGTTTACAGAATTTTTTATTTGCACGCTTAATTTAACATGGGAAGCACGTTATTAAAAGAGAATGTCAATAAGACTCAAATTAAATCTAAAAAAAGGTAAGAAATTTGAAACTATTAAAATATCTCTAATTCATGGAAATAATATAATTTAAGTTGCCACAAAAAAAATTCAATTTGAAGATCATTTATAAATTAACTTCATTCTAGAAGTCAAATTTATCAATCAAATCATAAGAAGCATTAAAAGTTGTCTAAATAAATTTTAGATGTATAACATCAAGAAAAAGAAAATTGCGCTAGAAAATATCTCAATAAAAATTTTCAAAAAATTACAATTTCTAGAGTTCTATTCACAGATAATACAACCAGCCCAACTAATTACATTAAGGTTCTGAGAATTATTTTTCATAACCACAAATAGATTTGAGAGTGAAAGTAGAATTACTCAATCTTGATCCTTAAAGACAAAAAATATCAAATTGTTTATTGAAAATACATTCAAAAATCATGATTTTTATTTTTACCTTAGAACCCAGTCCTCAAACATTAAACTCCTATCTTAATAAAATTAAAATTGAATCCAAGCAAAGAAAAAAACATATAAGAAATTAATGAAAAGATCACTAAAAAAGTAAATTAGGAAAAATCCTACCTAGACTAGCAATAAGAAAAGTCAATTGCAAGTGACTTTAGAATTCAAATAAGGAAAGAAACCTTAACATAAAGCAGGTAAAATAGTATATCATTTGTAGAGTTCATTCTCTTGGATGGTTTGTTATTATCGCTTCAGCTAGGAATCGGAACCTTCCTTCTAATATAATGCATCGAGATTTTTGGCCTCTCAGAACAAAAAGAAGGCCTCTCAGAACAAAAAGAAACAAAGATCTACCATGTTGGGAAACAGCATAGAGTTCCGTCTATAATATGTGAAAAGCTGTTTTGTTCTTTTACAAATTTTTTCTCCCACAGATCCATTTCATCTACATAAAGTTCATTGATTCCCAGGAAGGATACATAAATTACTCACTCTGTGGTGTCTTGTAAGGCCTTGGAGCTGTTATGAAAAGACTGATTAAATTTTCCCTACACAGAGACATTAAATTTTCCTTATACAGCCATAAAAGAAGTCAAATGTCAATAGGACAAAGAAAAATGCCTTAACTTTACCAAAAGTGACAAAAATATTAGAATCCTAAATATCTGAATTTGTCCGAATCATATCTTTAAAGTTCAAAATGAGAAAGTTTTGAAGGAACTATTAAATGGCAGAGCGAGCCAATTTGAATTCCCATTAAATTATGTCAAGATCTAAATTCTTCAAAATAGGTTGGGACAGAAAAATTCATAAAAATTTGAATTTTAAAATGGCTTCAAGGGAATTTATTCATCATTAGAAAGATTCAACTTGCAATTTCCTTGAACCATTAGAAAGCACTCACCATTCTCTATGTTAAATTGATATCAGCTTTAGAACTGAAATCATCAATCATATCATTATAAACAAAGTTGAATGGATTTGAATCTTCACCGGGAAGGACCTAACAGGAGCCTTAGCTTTATCAGGACTAGAGAGTAAAGACAAAAGATTTTCCACTGTTGTTAAATCCGCCAACAAAAACCAAACAGCACATACATTCAAAATCAACAAAATGAAAATGTAAATATAAAAGAAGAATGCCTAAGTTATCAACTTCCAGCAGAAAAATTATGATGATCCAAACAAATAACATTTTTCAAATTTAGAGAGAAGAATATATTGCAGTTGAGTCCCAATAACAGAATGGTAACAATGTAGAGTGATCTAAATAGCCGTGCACCACTTCTTTATAATTGCTCCAACATTCGATTAACCATAAAAATGATCCCCATATAGTTCATACTACTTCTAAGGAAAGGACAATCCAATTTCTTTTAATTTAAATATGACAAAAAGTACCAGGCATGATGAATTGCTTTATCATTTTAGGAACGCCACAAATCCCGCGTATAGAAAGATCTGAGACATATTCAAAACAAAAAATCTAAAAATGTTTCGTGTTCCCTTCAACAAATATGATATATGGCATCTTAATAGCATCCTCTTTTATCCACTTAATTCACGATCAATAACTCAGTCCATGACAATTTAAAAAAGAAAACCAAAACATAAGAAAAATTTTAGTCTCTAGCATTATGATCAACCTCCAAATAATTGTACCAATAAATGGAAAATTGAATCTATAATTCTTAAACAGAGGAGTTCTAGAAACTCAAATGATAAGTTTTTGGCACAAAACTCTTACCATGCAAACATAAGAATGCTCCTTGAATCTAGGGGATGGCCAAGGAGAATCTTTGATTCTTCAAATATTGTTTGAGGGTTTATCATTACAAGTGGCCACTATCCTCCTTTTCAGCAATAATGACTCCATCTAGGATAGTCTAAGTCTGTTGACTACATTCTTCATGATAAAATAATCAAATCAACATCAATATTAACCATTCCAAGCCATCATGAATACGGTTATCACATAATTATGAGTAAATATATTAATTAAACAAATGGAATTATATATTTTTCAAATGTCTCATCGAGAAGGAAAGACCAAGTATTGACACAAATAATTTATCCAATGAGCTATCAAAATAGTAGCACAACAAGAAAAAAGAATGAGCCATTATGGTGAGGTCATCTCACACAATCGACAAAATCACAAAAAGGAGCAATTTATAGGTTCATGGTGAAAGCATCGATACTGCTCTTCTAATTAAGCACTATTACTTGTTATTAATCCAGAAAGAAAACATGGTATGCCGAAATTTGAAAACGTTATTTAAATATTTTAAATGGAGCTCAATAATGAGGAAGTATGCATAAACCTTCAATATCATAAAAGCAATTTTTAAGTAGGTCAATAGATTTGTACCATATGTAATGGGCTTTTCCTCCTCAGTACTTCTTTCTACCTCAAAAAGCTCCTCAAGGGGATTTCTAGCTTTATTAACCGAAGTTGAAGTACAAAACAAAGCAACAGAGGACTCGGATTTAGTAGCAGACAATAAAACTCTGCTAAGAATCCTCGACATGAACATGGTGTGACACCAAATTCTGCAAGAGAACTTAACATTATTAAAAATTTAGAAAGAGAAAGCAATATGTGTTAAGATGAAATGGAAACATTCCTAGATTTGTACCTAGATCACAATGTTACACAAGTTTGGATATTGTCAGCAAACAATAGATTTCCCACAATCTTGGATAACATAATCCTAGAATGAGAAATAAAAAAAGTTAAACACAAAGACCATGCAAGGTGAAGAATGAAGTGAAAAAAATATGCTCTAGAATTGAGAGAGGGCGTATTTTGTTCAAATGCATGCTAAATTAAAAATAGAAAGGTTACGCAATGGCCATTTGAGTTGCCATCAATCATGAAAAACGAAAATAGGCACCAGGATGAAAAACCAGAAAGAACAAGGTGTAAGCAATGACTTTGCAGCCAAGCAGCTACTGCACGAGCAATTAACTATAACAAATTTAGTAGCATAAAAATAGCAAACGTTGCATGCGAAGCCTTTCAAAGGAAAATTCAAGCAAAGTTGGTTATTTCTAAAATCAATTAAGTGATGCTGAAAAGTTTGAATATTCAGCAAGACGACTTATTTACCCTATCGGACTCTCATTTGGAAGTCTAAAGTAACCAAATCTCGAAAATTAATTGATATAAGTAAAGTGAAGGCGCATATTTCAAGGCCTGAGCTTTTAAATTTTATATATACACACACAGGGATGCAAAATATACAATCTTGAGGTGAGATCATTACTCAAGGTTGGCTCAAAATTTTTTTTGTTTGGAATCAATCTGAGCTACAACTAACCAGCAATAGGCTGCTGCAATCCAACTTTAAATGGAGCCAGATCAGGCTCATTAATTTGGATTTGAGCGGGAAAAAAAAATCTTTTCAATCTGAAATTTTTGAAAAATGTTCGAAATGAAACTACTAAGAGCTGTTTGGCAGCAAGATTCAAGCAGATTTTACGCTGGATTTAGCCTAAATCCTGCCAAACGGCAAAAAAGTGGCCTCTTTAAATCTTACAAGTACTTAAAACGCCGAATTTAGAGAAGATGAAGCGCGCGAATGCGGGCGGGCGGGCGAGGCGGGTGGTGCGGAGAGGTCCGGGGAGAAAGACGAGAGTTACCTTCCTCAATTGTTTCTCGTAGTAGCGGAGTGGAAGGAAGAGAAAAATGGGAGTTTCGGATATCTTTGTAAGCCGAGAACCCGTCGTTGCCTACCCAGCTTGCTATGACCGGGACCGTATTGCCAGCGTTTGGTCAGGAAGAAAATGGTTTAGACAAAACTTGTAGACGGACGTCGGCAAGGGTTTCGGGCTGGAGAAAATATTAGATAGAACGCCGGTTGGCAAAATGAGGAATACTTCACATATAGAAGTTAAAAAGTAATTTGATTAGGAGCAATCTTTATGGCTCCTTTTTATAAATTGGTAGGACTCAACTTCTCAAATTTAAGAATTATGCAAAAGTTATTTTTTGCATGACCCGACATGAAGACGGTTTAATGTATCTAAAAATAAAAGTGTAGTGTTCAAAACCTGCACTATTCATAAACGAGCATTGTTTTCCTACAATAAGGGTTAGACGATATTCTTCTGTTACTTTCGAAGAACAAAAAATACATTGCATTTTTTATGATGGAAAATGAAGATTTTTGTGATGATAATGGAATGGAGGTGAGTTTTGTTGCAATTGAAATGACAACAGTCATTAAGGACTGTCTGTTTGATGCTTAGTATGAAGATTTTGTTTGAAGTTTCACTTAATGTGACTTCTGGTATGGATTTCTTCTGTTTAAATCATACAGTATTTTTATAGTTTTTGAATAAATATAATATGATTTTAAAGCTCTCATTTTTTCCTTTCTGAGGAGGAGTGAATGTTTGTTTTATTTTTAAGAAAAAAACGCAATATTTCAAAGGCAAAAATAAAATATAACCAGAATAATACCTCATTACTACCACTGTTCCACCAAAGATCTAGCACATTATCACAATAATACAACCAAAAGGTCAAACAATAATACTTCAATATTGTCAAAATAACTCAAAAAAAACATCATAATATCACCATAATACTAGAATACCACCAAATACCATAAGAATATACCCGAAATAAAATAATATGTTGTCATATAATGGTGTTATAGTTTTATCATGATCGTATTCTGGTAATATTCTGGTGGTATTCTGATGGTACTCTTAATTCTGGTGGTATTCCTATGGTATACTGATAGTAGTTTAATGATAATATTGTGGTATTAAATAGTATTCTATATGTTTACTGATGATTTTTTTGTGTTATTTTAGTTGTTTAATGTTGATTTTTGTGTGGTATTGTGTGCTAGTTGTTACTCTTGTGTTATTTTAGGCCATTTTGGTAACACTTTTTTGAACAATATGTATACATGCACAGTTTAACAAGCCAAGGAATGTAGGTAATGATCTAACTATAGACAAATTGCTTGGTATCATTTTGCAAAATGGAAATGATGTATACAATTTATATTGTGTTTATGCACATCATATTGGATTTACTGTTTGAAATGATCATGTCAGTTATTTGTCAAACTCAAAGAAAGTAAAAATTAGGGATTTTTTATGTGATAAAATTGGGTTTAAAAAGGAGCTTACTCTAAAAAACACGGTGAAGTTTAAAAGAGCAGAGACTGGGATATGTTGTCCAACTATGATTCAAAATAATGCTGACGTTGATGGCAATTGGAAAATTTGAAAACTTATAGAAAGTCATAACTACTCCATCGTGGAGCCAGACGATCAACATATTTTTGAGATCTGGTTGAAGCTAAGGGTGCAAGTGACTCGAGCCAACTTGTGAGCCAGCTCGAGCTTGGGTCGATAAGTGGCTTGTGGACTGAGCTCGATGAGCTAACAAGCCAAGCTCAAGCCATCCCTGACTTGACCTAATGGCTTGTGAGTTGGCTCGTTTAAAAAAATATTAACATAAAATATACTCAAAATATATCAATTTTTAAAACTTTATCTTTAAGGTATTGAAAATCTTTAAAAAAATAATATTTTTTATTATATATTAGGTGATTTCTTATTATTTATCTACTAATTGTTCATTCTATCCGTCAACTTATTAAATTTATCTAAAATTAAAATAATTTTATCTCTTTTTATATTAAACAAGTTGGATCGCAAGTCGACTCAAACTCGTAGACTTAAACTCGAGCTCGAGCTCGAGTTCGATAAAACTAATCAAGCTCAAGCTTAAGTCGAGGGCGGCTCGAGCTCAATTCAACATGTTTACACCCCTAACTGAAGCATCTGTGAAATTAATGTAGATGTGTTCAATTCAATGACAGAAGTAGGTATTGAAGCTAATAATGTATTCAACTTTATTGCAATGGAAGTTGATGGAGTTCAGAATTTGAATTTTCAAAAAAATATGCATTAAATTTTCTACAAAATGAAAGAAGAACGGGGATTGAGAATAGTGACACCAATGTTTTAATTCAGTTATTCATAGAAAGGCAACATGTCACCTCATCCAATGAATTTTGGACTCAGCTTTCTCAATTTACAAATCTAGTTACCCCTTTCATGGGACTATCCTTCAAAAGCATAAAAACTCCCCCCTTAAATTCAACTGCTCAATGTTTTGGGTCATAATACTTTCTATGTCTATCCTACGTTGCCCTTAATCTATCATGGATTAGTCTGATATTTTCAGTGGCATCATATACAAAATTAGAACCCATTAATCATTTTTCTTCCACCTTTGTCCAAGTTAAAAGTGTCCTACACCTTGTACCATATAATGTCTCATATGGTATCATACCAATAACTAAGTGAAAGCTATTATTATAAGCAAAATCAGTCAAAGGAATATGATTCTCCCAGCTCCCTTTAAAAATCAATTGCACTTAAATCAATAAATTCTCCAACATCTGAATAATCCTCTCATACTGAACACTACCTTCAGCTGAAAATTTGTACGGAAGTATAACTTAGTTCCTATACCTTCCTAAATACCTCTCCAAAATTTAGAAGTGAATATGCCATCACGATCAGATATAATGATCTTTTTTATCCCATGTAGTTTAGTAATCTCACGTATGTATGATTGTGTCAAATTTTCAATTGAATCTATATATCTCATAAAAAAAATGTGTAGACTTCGTCAACCTGTTAACCAACACCCATATTACATCATGGTCTTGCCTAGAACTTGGAAAACCTATAGCAAAATCCATTATGATATCATCCCACTTCCATTCAGAAATAGGAAAATGTAGAAGCAAACTGCTAGGTCTCTCATGTTCTACTTTCTCCATCTTATATATGTCACATATCAAAACAAACTCAGTCACCTTACACTTTAACCGAGACCACCAAAACATCAATTTCAAATCTTGATACATCTTACTGCTTCCTCGATGAATTATATATCCAAAATAAAGATACTTTTACATTATCTCCTTCCATAGATCACCATTAGCAGAAACTCAAATTTCATGCCCACAAGTCAACTTCTCATGGTCATTTACATGTTGCTCATGTCTTCTGTCCAAGTGAATATGATCAAATAATTTGGCACACTCATCATATAGCCTCTGAGCTTCCTTAATCCTCTCTTGCAAAGAAGCTTGAACGGTCATCTATGAAACTACTGCAACCGCATCACCAAAATGGATAACCTCCAACTCCAACCTTTACATCCCTTGAATTAGAATCTCATCAATTGTAATCAAATAATCTAAAACACTAATATTTTTATGCCCAAATAATTAACTACCACATTTGCCTTACGAGATTGACATATAATATTGAATTGGACACTCCAGCCATCTCCTCTATCTCAAGTTCAACTTCTTCTAAGAGAAAATGTACTTCAACCTCTGATGATATGCATAGATCACACATCTTACTCCATATATATAATGTCTCCAGATTCTTAACGTAAATGTGATAGCTGCCAACTCCAAATCTTGAGTAGGATAAATTTTCTTGTGCAGCTTTACTATCTACATGTTTAAGCAATAAATCTCACATTCTACCAAAACACACAACTCAATGCTCTCAAAGAAGCATCAACAAACAACTGAAAACCTCAACAAAAGTTGGAATTATCATAGTAGGCGTCGATACCAAACAATCCTTTAAGTTCTGAAAATTAGCTTCACACTCATGTGTCTAGTAAAAAAGAACTATCTTCTGAGTTAATCTAGTCAGAGGAACTACAATATGTGAAAAAGTTTAACAAACTTCCCATAATAATATGGCATGCCAAGAAAACTATGAACTTCAAACATTATAGATTCTCTTGGCCAATCAACAATTACCCGCACCTTCTGGGGATTAACCGAAATACCATTGTCACTAACCACATGGCCTAAAAAATAAATAGATTTTAACTAAAATTAACATTTTAAGAACTTATTATATAGTTGATGTTGTCATAATGTCTCCAACACCAATCTCAAATGAATTGCATGATCTTTAAACTTGGAATACACCAAAATAACATCATTAATAATAATAATAATTTGATGTAAATATACTTTGAATGCACAGTTTATTAGATCCATGAATATAGCTGTGACATTAATCAAACCAAAAGACATGACCAAGTACTCATCGAAGTCAACACAAGTATTAAAAGTTATCTTTGTTACATCTTCCTCCTTCACTCTCAACTAATGATACCCAAATCTCAAATCTATCTTTGAAAGCACAGATGCACCTTTAAGATGGTAAAATAAAATCATCAGTTTTAGGCAATGAATACTTGTTCTTGATGGTTAATTTATTCAACTCTCTATGATCAATGTACATATGCAATATACTATCCTTCTTTCACATAACCAACTTGGGTGCACCCTAAGGAGATACACTAGGACTGTTAAAGCCCCTATAAACATAACTCGTGCAGTTGTATTTTCAACTCTTGTAGTTCCTTAGTTGACATTCTTTAAGGAGCCTTCACACCAGGGATGTACAATGTACAACTTCAATACAAAACTCAACTTTTATCTTCGGAGGCAAACTCACAAATTCTTTAGGAAAAACATCTAGAAACACCCTCACCACAATAATCTTCTTAATAGTTACAATGACTTTACTCTTGTCTCACATAGGCAAGAAATACATAATTTCCATTCCTATATAACTTATTAACATATAGATATGATATCAAAGATGATAGGACACCTCTGATATCTTAGAAATAGAATGTTTCATTGCCAACACGTAAAGCCACCCTCTTCTGACTACAATCAATAAAAGTTTTATATCTACTCAACTAATCCATACCCAAGATAACATCAAACTCATTCAAAGGTAATACAATTAACTTAAATTCCAACTTCATATCCAAAGTCTCAATATCACATATACAAGCTTGATTAACCATTAAATAATCTTTAATGGGTAAATAAACATAAAAATCAGAAGCTATAGGAATAGAAAGGATGCTTAAGCAAGCAAGAAATTTCTAAGATATAAACGAATGATTATCTCTTGAATCAAACAAAGTTCTACAAAGCTGTGGAGAAATGAAAGTTGTGCCTGTCATAACATCGGATGCATCATTACCCTTCTGCCAAGTTAAACTGTAATCTCTAGGATGAGTTGGGACAGTAGCAATAGGAGTAACATACTTTAACTCTCTCCCATCTACCTTCTAAAGAACCTCCCACCACCTCTACTACATGATCCTTCACTAAAAGTTTTTGATGGGATCACCTTCTGTTATATATCAACCATCTGGTCTACTCGAGTATCAAATCTACTTTCAGATGCTTTCTGAGGACTTTATGCAATCTTGTGGCTAAACTAACCAAACTTAAAATATGGCCTAAAAATTAAATAGCATTGACCGTGTTGTCTTCTTTCACATGAAGTACAAACTGGAGTAATACTCATCAAGATGGATGAACCATTGCTCCCATAAACTCTAAAACCTCTACCTGAGTCATACAACTCAAATTGAATCTTCTTCCCACTATCGTCATTTCTAAAAGACTCCCCTCTAAATCTTTAATGGCTCACATCCATATGCTACTAAGTAGACATCTAATATTTTTCCATAAATCTTGCGCTCTCTACTAACTCACAAAAATCTTTGATCCTGAATGGAACAAGTGGATGCCATAAGTTATCCCCGAGTCCTCTCAAAAATATATATCACTTCTCCTCTAGAGTACTAAATAACCTAGGAGAATATCTCGCTAATACAGTAAAATTAGTCTCATATTACATTACCATCTTAATCCCTTGAACCAATCACAAAGAGAACTCTTGCATCTGTTGTTTAGCTAATGAAGGTACAAACCAAACTGTGAATATATTAGTAAATTGTTCCCAAGTAATATCAATGTTTAATTTGCCTTGAAACTTCTCTCTTTGCTGGCCTAGCCACCAATGTTCGGCTTCATCGTCAAGAAAAAACACGATTAGGGGTATCTTATAGCTCTCTAGATGTTGCATTATATCAAAGGATTTCTTTAGTCTCAGTAGCCAATCCCTAGCTACTTCAGGCTCCACTGCTCACTTGAAATGAGGCTTGAATCGCAAAAATAACTTCCAATGTTTATCTCCATCCTCTACTCTCGAAGTAGACATTTTGTTGTAGGAGCATCACCCATCAATTGAGTCACAAACTAACAAAATGAGTAATTGAATCTGACATAAAAGCTGACATTGTACTTTATACTGCCCCAACCTGACTGAAACTTTGTTATGACTGGAACTTTGTTCATCTTTCATATCTTGATCTCGGGGATCCATAATTACTTAATACTTACACCTGACATATACATGCAATAACATAATATAATAGACATAAAAGAGAGAATAAAAAGGAAAATTAATGTTAAACTACCCAAAACTCTTATAATCATCTACTAATCAATCTTATGACTAGTTTTGAATTAATTCGTCCAAATTCATTGCTCTGATACCAAAAATTCTATTGCGACCAAACTCGATGCGACCTATCAAATTGAGGTGGGTCATCTTGTGTCAAGAACATAACGAAAAAATAGTTACCTAAGATTTTTTTGGAAAGAATTTTATTTACTTTTTTTTCTAAGTTTTCATAAATACAAAGCCTCAAATATCATCAAATATATAAAATAAAAATACCCAAAATTCATTCAGATCATATCAATATACAACAAAATAACATATATATAATAATCATGGTTTAATCTCTCTAACATAAAAAAAAATAAACATCACCACGACTGTCAAAAATATAAATCTAAGATGCTAACATATCTAATATCTACTATCACTAGTAACACATAAGGCTCTACTCAATCCAAGCCTTACCCTTATTTGAATTAACACATGCGAGTAAAATAGAGGTGAGCAATCACATCTCAACAGGCTATCCAAAATCTACTGCAGTTTTTAATATTTTAAAGATTAATAGATATGTATTTAAACAAATGAAATTGAACATGGTGGAACATCATGTGTGATATCCATCTTATTGTCAATACAATAAATTATAATTACAATAGGAATGTGCTGAGTAACAATATAAACAATATAATATAACAAGTGTAGAAAAATAACATGAAAATAAAAATATATTTCTTTATTTACATTATTTTAATATTTTAACTTCGCCCTTTATACCTCCACTTGTTCATATTTCTCATATGTCCCTTATAACTCAACTTTAGCTCATACCTTTACTTGTTCACATATGTTCAAGTGTATCAAACATGCAAATGAATAATTACATAGGTGCAACAACTTTTATAACTATATTTGATTGCACATAAAATACATCCGTCAACCACAATCATCTGCACTTTCTTTTTTTTATTTTTGACACATATTTTTATACATAAGCATATAACTACTATCAATTTTGACAAATCAAATATCAGAACATGCTATAGAAAGTGGTATAAACCAGCAATCACAATTAATTATGTATTTTGCAAAAAAAAAAATAAATATGAACAAATTGACAGTCATAATTTGCAAAACTACTCAAAAAAATGTTCGGAATAATATTTCAAGCATTTCTTATTTCACAACAAATTTTATCAGGTTTAACATATGTGCTAAAATATACAAAATGTTATACAACACAAAATACCCTATGAAAATAAATATTTTCTGTTGATATGTTCATTACTCTAATCTATAAAATATAAAAAATTGTGCGTGAAAAGTTTATGAATCTTCATAAATCATACTTTGTATGAAATTTCAACAAATAAAATACTAAAATTTCAATAAAAAGCAACAAAACTAAAATCTAATGTAGGTTAACAACTACCTATAGACATAAAATTTCCCCAACTGACATGATGGATGAAGGGTCCATTTGGGGCAGCTTATAAGTGCGGGCGGTGTTTTGAAAATGTTGTCGTATCGTTGGGTTTGCGCGTTTTGTCAGCTTATCCGAAACTGCGTTTGAGTTTTTACACTAAACGCAGGCCGCGGGTCGACTCTCGCGGTCGGCTTGCTAGCCACGTTTCATGATAAGCAACTTATCCTGAAATGCACAAGTTGCCCCAAACGGACCCTTCAGCTCTATGACCCCCCAAGTTGACTTTCTCTCTAAAATCTATCCTTTTCTCTCTCTATGCGCTTTTGCGAATGAGGAATGAGAAATGAGAAAAACATACGGGGAATGAAAGGGAATCAAAGCATATGGTAATGGATTAAGTTATTTATATAAAATATATTTTTTTATATATTTAATAAAAGGATATAAAAGCAATTAGTTGAATTGTTGTACTTATTAAATATACACTTTATAGAAACTTCTTATATCTAAGACTCTAAAAATTATGGAAAACAGACAATAGATGGTTCCAGAAAACATTGGTTAAAATAATTTTCAAAACTCACACTAGATGGTTCCAAAAATCTCACTTGTATAATGACGTATTAAATCCTTAAAGAAGACAAATCAAACAAAAAAACAATTTATTTTCCTATTTATGAAGCTCATAAAATGGAGAAAATATGATTGAAATATAATCAAGCACGCTCTTCAATCTCGTGAAGACATTTTATAAATTGGGCATGAAATTAAAATACTAAAAATCAACAAATAAATTGAGCATTAAATTAACTCCAAAAACGTCAAAAAAATAATTATACATAAAATAAACATTTAAGACTAACCAAATCCCAATATTAGGTCTCAAAAGGTGCACTTGTATAGTAAAGCAGCAGTCATTAAAGTAAGACCATTGACTAGTTGACCTTGCCGGTCAAAGGTTAGAGAACCACACCTTTGTGCGACTGAAGATGGGACGCCACTGCCGTCTGCTCTTGTTGAGGTGTCGATGAATGAGTCGACCTCTAGCAAATCAGAACTGGGGCAAGTATTGGTGCCCTGATGATGTGCACCTCAGTCCTACCCCCACCTTACAGAGTGGTAACGAGTCAGACGACTCGCTCATCTCCCCTACCATTTGCTTCTTTTGCACCGCTCGCTTAACTAGCCTAGTCTGCTCTAGCAAGATCCCTTCTCCTAGCCTCTTTGAATCAGTCAACCAACCTTCATTTTTTGACCTCTTTCCTGTCGATTGGCTCTTATCCACAAGCTTCTTCTTGGGAGCCTGTCAAGTACTCTCAGGCTTATTCTTTTTCTCGCCCATGAGAGAATGAAGTTTGTTAGTCGAAAGCCCGAATACCTTTATCATTGCTTCCTCATTGGCTGGTCTTTTACCGCTTGCCACCACCTTCCTCTGTTAAAACTGATTGGAGCCAGAAATGGTGATAAATAAGTGCTAATCACAACCTACTTATAGGGAATAACAACACATAAATACATAGAGTTCAATTATTATAAGTTTTTATTATACAATAAATAAATAAATTTTTGTTCATTTAATTCTTTAATTTTTACTGCAATTTGTACTTTCAAAAAAGTAAGAGAAATATGAACTAATTATGTACATTGAAAATATGATCGCATGAATCTCAAGTAAATTCAACACATCTCATTAAGAAGTTACCAGAGGACTGCATTGGAGTAGTCGAAAACAGAGACGTTGAGCATCGTTTCATTCAGTCAGAATTATAAGCCGACCGAAGTAAAGTACAACCGAACAAAGAACATTATATACCTGATATGAGGGAAAGCCTTATGCAATCAACTCCCTCAATCGATTATAGATCATAAATGGAACTAATGGTGGTTCTCTAGAAATTCTTTCCATTCTTCTATGAAGACTCTTGTCCGAATGAGAGCTGCCCATCATATTATGATGACAAATCCTCTGCTGATGGTCGAATTTCATTCTAATGAAGAAGGTCTTTACGAAGAATTCTCTCGAGAAGGCCAACGAAAGACCTTATAGCGACTGAAAAACTTTCAAAAAATTGATGGCCTTACAGGTGACCGAACGAATATCAGACAACCAAATGCTAGCATCAGTGGATCATTAATACCCCACTTGAAACAGTAATAAATACGAGACTGTGTTAACAACAATTACGAATATTAAAGAATTCAAAATCAATTACAAATATGTAAATGTGTAACAATGTATTAACTACTTGTAACATTCATATTAAAATAGAGATAAACATGTAACTTACGGGACACCCCTATAATCTATAAATAGGGGAGTCATTTCTTCTAGGAGAAATTACTGACTCAATTCTAAGAGAATCTGTGTTACTGTGCACTTAACTTTTCTTTCTCTCTCCATCTACTCATCCGTCTAACGTAATGCTTCTTGGGTGTGATCCACATGACATTTTTGAATTCAACAATAAAAATTCTACTTAGCCTTATTTAAAAATTATTCAAATTCGAAAAGAATGCTCTTGAATCTTACTCGAACGCAATTCAAACCCAATTCAAGCTTATACAAACCTACTTTAGAATGACATTTTGAATATAATTCAAGCATGGTTCAAAATATTTTAAACTCTTCTAGAATATGAGCTCCCATTCTTTATTTGAACTTTGTTTAACAATTATTGCAATTGACTTGCAAATAAGTAGTTTACAATGAGTAGTAAGATATTTTGGTCTGCGCAAAATTTTGGGAGGGCATAGGAAGTTAAACACTTTCTTTATTTTTTTTATTTGAATTAGCAGGATAAAATAAATAAACAGGGAGAAATTTGGTAATTTTTTCCGATAATTAAAAAAAAGAAAAATAAGGTTTAGGCTAA
The DNA here is from genome assembly GCA_002079205.1 of Phalaenopsis hybrid cultivar. Taxonomy (NCBI): domain Eukaryota; kingdom Viridiplantae; phylum Streptophyta; class Magnoliopsida; order Asparagales; family Orchidaceae; genus Phalaenopsis; species Phalaenopsis hybrid cultivar. The sequence continues at coordinate 108,387 of JXCR01092387.1, read as the reverse complement.
TCCTGACAGAAATGCAGTTGAGACTAGGGGTGTAATCGAACCGAACACGAACGAACAGAGCTTGTGTTTGTGTTCAGTTCATTTGAAATTTAGTTTGTTTGAAATAAGCTCGTGTTTGAAATTGTTCATGAAGTCGCTGTTCGTGTTTNTCGACTACTTATCGAACAAATCAAACACAAACTCATTGACGAACCAAACACAAACTGTTCGCGAACAACGAGTTTTTTTGACAGCCCAGTTGAGACCGCTCACGAGCCCTGCAGTCGGTGCTGGCATCTTTTATTAGTCCTCCTTCATAACGCCCATTTTAGGTCTCCCAACACACACTCTCTTTGGCTTCCTTCGATCAAAGGGTATCCGACTTGGAATTTTGATAGATTCCTAACAATAAGCTGCACTTGATCTTCACGAGGTAAATCATAATTTGGTTGCATGGCGATTGCTGGTATCCAATGTACATGTATATATATTTTTTGGTTATGGTTGTTTGGTCTTGATGATGTTCATGTGGTTGTGAATTTAGGTTGGAGGCTATGGAGATTTGTTGGGATTTTATGGAAAGGTTAGGGCCGGACGCGTCTTCCTCGGTGCTCTTTCTTCTCGATGACCCCGCGGATCTCATGCGCGTCAGCGCTGTTTCCCGATCATGGCGTAGGTTCGGTGAGAGCTCGATCTTTTTTATCGATTGAATCAGAATAGGCTTGTTTTTTTGCTTGGTTAGCTTTTTTTCATTTGAAACAATTCATATCAAAACTTGAGCCAATCTCTTATAATGCTTCTACATTTGTCTGTAAGTAACACTATAAACTTATTAAGAAGAATGGTTTTGAAATAAACAAGGGTAAACTAGAGATAGAAAGATAATCTAAAGTGAGAAGCTCTGAGATTTCACTGGATTATAGAAAGAAAAAAATTTGAGAAAAGATAACTTTTTGTCTGAGATTCAACGTCTGGCATGTCTATCTATAGGCTCGAGTGGAGGCACAGTTTCACAAAAAAGTGCTATGTAAGCTATGAATGTAAAGAGTGCATGGCAGGGCTTTAATGAAGCTTGTTCTTAAATAAAAGAGGTTTGTAGCTCAAAGTACATAAAAGTATATATTAGTTGCTTATTAAGAACTTAATTAATGCATAGTCATTTGCATACTTCACATAAATACATTGAGTATTGGCAAGTAGCTTTTTTGCTTGAGCGAATTGTTTGGTTGAATTAGCGTNGCTTTTTTTCATTTGAAACAATTCATATCAAAACTTGAGCCAATCTCTTATAATGCTTCTACATTTGTCTGTGAGTAACACTATAAACTTATTAAGAAGAATGGTTTTGAAATAAACAAGGTTAAACTAGAGATACAAAGATAATCTAAAGTGAGAAGCTCTGAANTAGAAAGATAATCTAAAGTGAGAAGCTCTGAGATTTAACTGGATTATAGAAAGAAAAAAATTGAGAAAAAGAAACTTTTTGTCTGAGATTCACCGTCTAGCATGTCTATCTATAGGCTCGGGTAGAGGCACAATTTCACAAAAAAGTGCTATGTAAGCTATGAATGTAAAGAGTGCATGGCAGGGCTTTAATGAAGCTTGTTCTTAAATAAAAGAGGTTTGTAGCTAAAAGTACATAAAATTATATATTAGTTGCTTATTAAGAACTTAATTAATGCATAGTCATTTGCGTACTTCACATAAATACATTGAGTATTGGCAAGCAGCTTTTTTGCTTGAGCGAATTATTTGGCTGAATTAGCGCGACTTTCTTCGAGGAAATAATTGAGTGTTTTAGCAATTAGGTGTGGTTAGCCATAAGTCCGCGAAAAGTATGTTGGCATAAGGTATTTTGATTGATTTGAACTCGATTGGTAATTTTATTAGCGTCAGCGCTGTTTCCCGATCATGGTGTAGGATCGGTGAGANCAATTAGGTGTGGTTAGCCATAAGTCCGCGAAAAGTATGTTGGCATAAGGTATTTTGATTGATTTGAACTCGGTTGGTAATTTTATTAGCGTCAGCGCTGTTTCCCGATCATGGTGTAGGTTCGGTGAGGGTTCGATCTTTTTTATCGATTGAATCAGAATAGGCTTGTGTTTTGCTTGGTTAGCTTTTGTTTCATTTGAAATTATTCATATCAAGACTTGAACCAATCTATTATAATGCATCAACATTTGTCTGTGAGTAACACTATAAGCTTATTAAGAAGAATGGTTTTGAAATAAACAAGGGTAAACTAGAGATAGAAAGATAATCTAAAGTGAGAAGCTCTGAGATTTAACTGGATTATAGAAAGAAAAAAATTGAGAAAAAGATACTTTTTGTCTGAGATTCACCGTCTAGCATGTCTATCTATAGGCTCGGGTANTCCCGATCATGGCGTAGGTTCGGTGAGAGCTCGATCTTTTTTATCGATTGAATCAGAATAGGCTTGTTTTTTGCTTGGTTAGCTTTTGTTTCATTTGAAAATATTCATATCAAGACTTGAGCCAATCTATTATAATGCATCAACATTTGTCTGTGAGTAACACTATAAACTTATTGAGAAGAATGGTTTTGAAATAAAGAAGGGTAAACTAGAGATAGAAAGATAATCTAAAGTGAGAAGCTCTGACATTTCACTGGATTATAGAAAGAAAAAAAATTGAGAAAAGATAACTTTTTGTCTGAGATTCAACGTCTGGCATGTCTATCTATAGGCTCGGGTAGAGGCAGTTTCATAAAAAAGTGCTATGTAAGCTATGAATGTAAAGAGTGCATGGCAGGGCTTTAATGGAGCTTGTTCTTAAATAAAAGAGGTTTGTAGCTCAAAGTATATAAAAGTATATATTAGTTGCTTATTAAGAACTTAATTAATGCATAGTCATTTGCATACTTCACATAAATAAATTGAGTATTGGCAAGCAGCTTTTTTGCTTGAGCGAATTATTTGGCTGAATTAGCGCGACTTTCTTCGAGGAAATAATTGAGTGTTTTAGCAATTAGGTTTGGTTAGCCATAAGTCCACGATAAGTATGTTGGCATAAGGTATTTTTATTGATTTGAACTTGGTTGGTAATTTTATTATAATCTTGATTACTGCAGTAGATTGATCCTTCTAATTTGTCTAACTAGCCTTGAACATGGTCTAATGAACTCTGTCAACTTGATCTGAACCAGCCCAACAGATATTTGGTTATACAATTAGTTCCTTGATTATCTTATATTTTTAGAGAATATTAAAAAAAAAATAATAATAATTACATTATCTTGATGAGCTATCCCATATTTAATAGTGCTGATTTTGTTGATTGTATATGGTAACATCATCACAAGTCATGAGGCTGTCATTTGAAGATTGCAACATTCAACCGTTTTCCTTATTTCCTCACTTCACAAACTTTTCTCCTTCAAATCCAAGGGAATCACAATCTTGAGGTCAAAGTTGATGATTATCTTGAGAAATCCTTATTGATAATATTCTTACAAAGCTTCAAAAGGTTAACAAAATTAACTAACAAATGAAAGAAGAATAGTATTTTTTTTAAGAAGCCACCACTTAAGAAGTTGATGGTAAAACCAAGTGAAGTGAATAATGCAGTTCTATATTCAATGGTTTCTATTAGGCAAGCGAATTTCTCAATTTGAGCTTACAAGTGAGTCAATGATTCCTTCAAATGAATTAGTAGTAGCCGATGACTACTTATAATTAACCAACAAACAAGACATTAATTTCTCCAAATGAACCTACAATCGAGTCGACGTCTTCTCGGAATGAACCAAAAAATGAGTCGTCAAGTTCTACAAATGAATGACACCCGAGTTAGCGACTTTTTAGAATTATTCAACAGATGTATTAGTGAATTCCAGTGAATTATTTATGGGATAAGCTATTCAAGGGTTAGTAACGAAGTGAGGAGAAGATAGAGAGGAACAATTCATCAATGAGAAATGAGGTGGCCAAGGTGATGTGTTTTTAGATTTTTATGATCACATTGCTATATATCCTATTGTAAGCAAGCTTTTAGGTAAAGCTCGTGGTAATGTCATTATTAAGATGGGTCTAGATTCAACAATTGCCAATATTTTTGTATTGCCAAAATTATACTTCATGAATATGTTGTATTGTGTTGTGTATTCTTCTATTCAACATTTCATTTAAAGAGAATTATTGCATCACAATTTTTTTATTGATAAGCCAAAATCCATGAGTCTTTCTAGTGATATTTTTTAGGGAGAACTCATGAGGTGATCTTTCATATTGTGGGGGAAAAGAGTTTGGATATCCCAATAAGTGAACAAGGTTTCTTTGGTTGTTGAGACTAGTGGTAAAGCCATTATGAATAAGAAGAAGAAGATACAAACAATAATTCACTAAAGCACATCTACAAGGTGCACAATTTTGTTTTGGTTACTCAAAATAGGAAATCTATTGAGATTTCTTTTTCATATTGAAAAGTTGAAGATTTTATAATTGAATATACACATTAAAGTTTATTTTCAAGCTATGCAAACTCGTGCCGACTAAGAATCAACTTTAAAAAACTTGTTATACTGAACGAATTTATTGAGGATTTATAAACTTACTTTCTTAGAGGATAAAATCTTTTTTTGGTGCTAGTCATCCTTTTATGTCATATGAAGTCACTAACACACTGACAAGAAGTTCAAGACAAGCTATAAATTTGTGGATTACAAATTCCTATCACCTGATAATGATATTAGAGAAATTTTTATTCTATATAATATTCCTTTTACTTTAATGTGTTCGAGGTATATTGTCTCTTCAAACTTGAGAGCTAGAGTGACATCTGAATAGAAGTCATGAATTAAGATCTTATAAAGCATTCCCACGCGGCCCTCCTCTCCCCCTTCCCCCCTTTAGTATTTATCTTTCACCGGATTGTAGAGAAGTTCTTAATTAAGATTTTGAGTTTATTTTAACAAAAATGCTATCAAATATAGATTGATCTTTGTATGAAATTCTAGAAGATGGAAGCTGTCATGAGAACGCTAAGATGCAATGCTAATAAGTAAAATTGCAAAAGTAATTAATAAAAAAGATTTAAATAAAATATATACCAACTAAAAATACGACGACTATGTATACCATGACATCTATGAGATTTACTTGTAACATTAGCATTGGATCTAGCATTGAAGATTATTGGATCCTCTTTAGGATTTGAAAGATTTTACTAGAAAATAACAAGTTCGAAAAATGAATGCTCATCCTTGAATTAAAAGAATGCACAATCTGTAATTGCCCCTTTCCTAGATCCCCATTGTGTAGTGTTTGAGATGCACAATGTCATCATGCAATGATCTGAAGACACCTGATAAAAAAAGTCATACTAACAAAAAAAAATGATGAATAAATATATGAGTTAAAGTAAAATTGTAAAACACATTTAACAAATCTATGGATTTAACTAGAAACTAAATCAAACATCAGTTAAAGCTTGATCTCTAATTGTTATTTAAATGCTCATTTTAGGGCCATCACACATGAAAAGTGCGAAAAATACCCCTGTTAATTCCCAATTGGCATACAAACAATGTTGACTTGAACACTGCCTTAGGGGTCAATCAAATATAGCTTTAGCAGGGCAAATTCTTATTTTGTATTGTATTCCTCCACATAAGCTTTACCCTTTAGAGATGGAAAGCATATGATTTGTATTAGGAATATAAAACAATTGATTTTGAGTTTGAATGTTGCAAAGTGGAATACCTCGGCTTCTTTTGCGTCACAACAGGAATAATTACCTACATACAACTAAAAAATAGGTGATATCTTACATGACACCTTATTAATAATAATCCTATCAAACATAACAACATGATTAACATTAATTAGTGGTGCCAATAATATTGATTGCTCTAATTTATTGCAGTGCTATAAAATATGACCCCAATAAAATTTTCATCTATTGGTGGATGTGTAGGCGTCTGGCAACATGGTGGCCAATGAAGACGAGTTTCACATTTTTGGTCTTTTAGGCTCTGTTTGATGTAGCTGTAGCTTCTCAGCTTTTCAGCTCCAGCTGTGCTGTCCTAAGAAGCTGCTACGGGGAATCTGTTTCTGAAAAAATGACCATTCAGCTCCTGCTTAGTGAAACTGTTTAAAACAAAACTATAGCAGCTACATATTTGATAATCCAGAAGCAGAAATTCATTTCAAAACATAACAATAAAGATAACACAATGTCATTGTGCTTCCTATCAATCTTCCACTCAATTCTCAAACCTATCCTAATAAGTTTGTTACAATTAAGTTAAGCATCCTAGAAAAGCTCAACTTGAATTTCAAAGAGCATAAGTATTTATATCATAGAAGCAAGAATTAACTGCTTCAAAACCAGAAGTTAATGAGCAGTCAGCGCTCAAACAATTTCATCAACTCGAAATATGAAAAAAAATAGCATCAAACTCTTGTTTATAACTAAGTATTCAAAACACCTCAAACAATTTCAAGCATTTTTTTTATACATATTTTCAAGCATGAATCCATCGCACTGACCTCCCTATGATTTCAATGTTGAGAAAATAAACTTTAGAACCTGTTCGAGTCATCGATAGGTGATCCCATCCAATAATCCTGCGCCTCCGGTTAGATGAATAGTGAAAATTTTGCTTTCATAATTCAGTAAGCTGATTTGATCGGAATGAATTACGAGAGTTCACAAAGATTCAATGCTAATACCCCTGAGGTAATTTCACATAAAACCTTATCCACTGCTACCACATAAAAGGGGATACCTAATAGGAAAGGATTACAAGTAGCATTAACCTATAGGTTTCTTATCTAGCAAGTAAACAAGAATGAGAAGCTTTTTTTTACCAGGTAAAGGCAACAAATTGGAGAATTAATAGAAAACAAGAATCGGGACTCTGTTACTCACTACAAGACAGGCCCCGTACTTTTCCCACTCGGCGACACACTCCTCTTTGTCGTTATGTCCCTTGGAAAACTTGTCCGAAAACCACCTGCAACTCAGAAATGAACTCATTGTAAACTTAAGAAAAAGAAACATATGAAGAATACTAAAGTGATAATGGTGGGAAAGCGAAACCTATTAAAGCAGTCATGGTATGCGGATTGAAGATCGACACATTGAGAAGAAGCTGAAGAAGACTTTGCAAACTCCATCAGTGATAAGGGTGAATGCAAAACATAGCGGAAAGAGCCATGTAACAAGTCGAATTAAGAAAAGAAGCATAAAGCAAGAAAATCAGACTTATGATGACGAATCCGAAGAAAGGCAATTAAGACCGAGTAGTAAAACCTTCGACACCTCAAAAGTTTTGGGGAAGAAGAAAATAGAAAGGAGAAGTCCGACTAGTGTTTTAGGTGGAAGAGGTCTTGGCGAAAAGGAGGAAGCAGATCGGCGAGGTTGCNCTGCTTCAAAACCAGAAGTTAATGAGCAGTCAGCGCTCAAACAATTTCATCAACTCGAAATATGAAAAAAAAAATAGCATCAAACACTTGTTCATAACTAAGTATTCAAAACACCTCAAACAATTTCAAGCATTTTTTATACATATTTTCAAGCATGAATCCATCGCACTGACCTCCCTATGATTTCAATGTTGAGAAAATAAACTTTAGAACCTGATCGAGTCATCGATAGGTGATCCCATCCAATAATCATGTGCCTCCAGTTCGATGAATGGTGAAAATTTTGCTTTCATAATTCAGTAAGCTGATTTGATCGGAATGAATTACTAGAGTTCAGAAAGATTCAATGCTAAAACCCCCTGAGGTAATTTCACATAAAACCTTATCCACTGCTACCACATAAAAGGGGATACCTAACAGGAAAGGATTACAAGTAGCATTAACCTATAGGTTTCTTATCTAGCAAGTAAACAAGAACGAGAAGCTTTTTTTTTACCAGGTAAAGGCAACAAATTGGAGAATTAATAGAAAACAAGAATTGAGACTCTGTTACTCACTACAAGACAGACCCTGTACTTTTCCCACTCGGCGACACACTCCTCTTTGTCGTTCTGGCCCTTGGAAAACTTGTCCGAAAACCACCTGCAACTAAAAATGAACTCATTGCAAACGTAAGAAAGAGAAACATATGAAGAATACTAAAGAGATAATGGTGGAAAAGTGAAACCTATTAAAGCAGTCATGGTACGCAGATTTAAGATCGACGCATTGAGAAGCTGAAGAAGACTTTGCAAACTCCATCAGAGATAAGGGTGAACACAAAACATAGCGGAAAGAACCGTGTAACAAGCCGAATTAAGAAAAGAAGCATAAAGCAAGAAAATCAGACCTATGATGATGAATCCGAAGAAAGGCAATTAAGATCGAGTAGTAAAACCTTCGACACCTCAAAAGTTTTGGGGAAGAAGAAAATAGAAAGGAGAAGTCCGGCTAGCATTTTAGGTGGAAGAGGTCTTGGCGAAAAGGAGGAAGCAGATCGGCGAGGTTGTCGGTGAGAGAGGCTGCCGACCAGAGAAGGGAAGGAGGATACTGCAGCATTACCGCATAACAAGCC
>JXCR01092387.1:11533-98672 GCA_002079205.1 Phalaenopsis hybrid cultivar | reverse complement strand
GAATCCGAAGAAAGGCAATTAAGATCGAGTAGTAAAACCTTCGACACCTCAAAAGTTTTGGGGAAGAAGAAAATAGAAAGGAGAAGTCCGGCTAGCATTTTAGGTGGAAGAGGTCTTGGCGAAAAGGAGGAAGCAGATCGGCGAGGTTGTCGGTGAGAGAGGCTGCCGACCAGAGAAGGGAAGGAGGATACTGCAGCATTACCGCATAACAAGCCGAACGAACGAGGAGGAGAAGACGAAGGAGGGAGGGGGAGGCTCGATGAGGGGTAATGCGTAAAATGCCGATCGAGAAAGCTATGCCGTAGGATCCATCCCGCGACCGACTTTTTACCCGAATCACGTCCCGCCACGAGCGGGACACCTCGCTAAACGATAGAAATTCGCGGGATCAGGCCGCGACGGTCTCACGCCGCAGTCCCAAACAAAGCCTTAGTGATATGTGGATGCATGCAACTAATCAATGTTCTAATGAACACTAGTGCGACTAGCATTTGCTATTGTGGCATCTTTGTAAGATACAGGGATTTTTTTTTTAATGAAGGAAGCTTTTTAGGTAAATGGTCTACTTTTTTAGAGTATTATGCAATTATCTATGTCGGCTTGAACTGTGTGTACTGTATTGTACACAAATTTTGTCAGCATGAATCTCGATGAAATCCAACGGATCCAAAAGACGTGACATGACAATGTGGGATCCCTTGGGAAAATAACTCATGTGGGGCTCGGACGGTTATCATCAACCTAAGGCGGTCGACTTAAGGAGTCGGAGAATCCACCAAGAACTAAATTAACATTCTCACTGGAAGGCGAATTTACAACACCTGACCGACTTCACAGGAACTAATGATCAACTGCACTCGGGTCGTTAGTTGATCGGATGGTCCTACTAAAATAGACTGTCTACAAGACTTGTCGTCCATATAACCGGGTCGAGGACTCCTAGAGATCCCTGGGCCCTATCAAAGCCAAATACTTGTAATACCTTATGTNCAGGGGCACAAAATTCTAGAAAGTTCAATTATTGTACCATTAAATAATCATAAATGTTGTTTTTTTTATTATAAATAAGATTCCTTTGTTCTTATCACAACTGTCACCGCCAAGAAGCAAGAGAATCATAGAACTAAATATTTATATGAAAAATTTATCAGCACAAATTTTAAAGGAATCCGACTGACCTAGAAGACATGATGTGACAATATGGGATCCCCTAAGAAAATAACCCACACGTGGTTTGAACATCAGTCATCAACCCAAGGTAGTGGACTCAGGGAGTCAGAGAATCCACCAAGAATTAAATCGACAATCTCTCCAGAAGGCGAATCAGTAACACTCGACCAACTTCACAATAGAAACCAACCAACTTTACTCAGGTCGTTAGTCGGTCGGATGGTTATACTAAAATAGACGACCGACAAGATCGACCGCCTCATCCCTGTCGTCCAAATAACTGGGTCAAGGACTTCAAGAGATCTCATTGCCCCACCAAAGCTAAATACCAATAATACCCTGTGCACTCCCTATTAAAGTAGGAGTGTCTATAATTTTATGAGTCATGCCTCCTCTATCTATAAATATTAGATCATTCTATGAATAATTGTTACACGATCCTAGTCAAAAAATATTGAGAAAGGTCAATATACTCGTTCAAAACTACAGTTTATTCTCTCCCTCGTTCTTTCTCTTGTTCTACGCTCTATTCCTTGAGTTTGACCCACAGTATAAATCTAGATTCAACATGTATGAACTATTTTGTTGATTGATAACATTTTAATAGCCTTTGCTGTGGATTTAGAAATAATAACTAAGTCAACTACTAAACTTTTAGTTATTTGCAGGCAAGCTTTAGAAAATGTGTTCTTTAGGTAAATTGCCTACCTTTTGAGGTATTTGCAATTGTTTGTCGTTGGGACTATGTTTTGCATGAAACATTTTGTGACAACATATTCGGTTCCTGGTTTGAGTTTTGTCTACCTGTGTTGTGGATTTAGAAATACTAAGCCAACTACTAAAACTAATAGGACTAAGATTGAACTTCGACTAGCATCTCTTTATTTCCTATTATTATTTTTTTGTCTACCTCTTATTTTCAAAGCTTTAAAATTTTAGGTCCATTTTCTCTAAGCTTATATATAACCATATGTAGGTTTAGAGAATTGAACAGAATACCTTTATTGATACAAAATATTGGCTTAAGTGCAACTTACTAGAATCCTAAACATAGAAAAGAAATAACACCCATATATTTTAAACTTAGGAAAAAAATCATAAATTTAGGAAAGAAATATCANGATACCTAACAGGAAAGGATTACAAGTAGCATTAACCTATAGGTTTCTTATCTAGCAAGTAAACAAGAACGATAAGCTTTTTTTTTACCAGGTAAAGGCAACAAATTGGAGAATTAATAGAAAACAAGAATTGGGACTCTGTTACTCACTACAAGACAGACCCTGTACTTTTCCCACTCGGCGACACACTCCTCTTTGTCGTTCTGGCCCTTGGAAAACTTGTTCGAAAACCACCTTCAACTAAAAAATGAACTCATTGCAAACATAAGAAAGAGAAACAGATGAAGAATACTAAAGAGATAATGGTGGGAAAGTGAAACCTATTAAAGCAGTCATGGTACGCAGATTTAAGATCGACGCATTGAGAAGCTGAAGAAGACTTTGCAAACTCCATCAGAGATAAGGGTGAACACAAAACATAGCGGAAAGAACCGTGTAACAAGTCGAATTAAGAAAAGAAGCATAAAGCAAGAAAATCAAACCTATGATGACGAATCCGAAGAAAGGCAATTAAGATCGAGTAGTAAAACCTTCGACACCTCAAAAGTTTTGGGGAAGAAGAAAATAGAAAGGAGAAGTCTGGCTAGCATTTTAGGTGGAAGAGGTCTTGGCGAAAAGGAGGAAGCAGATCGGCGAGGTTGCCGGTGAGAGAGGCTGCCGACCAGAGAAGGGAAGGAGGATACTGCAGCATTACCGCATAACAAGCCAAACGAACGAGGAGGAGAAGATNAGGTTGCCGGTGAGAGAGGCTGCCGACTAGAGAAGGGAAGGAGGATACTGCAGCATTACCGCGTAACAAGCCGAACGAACGAGGAGGAGAAGACGAAGGAGGGAGGGGGAGGCTCGATGAGGGGTAATGCGTAAAATGCCGATCGAGAAAGCTATGCCGTAGGATCCATCCCGCGACCGACTTTTTACCCGAATCACGTCCCGCCACGAGCGGGACACCTCGCTAAACGATAGAAATTCGCGGGATCAGGCCGCGACGGTCTCACGCCGCAGTCCCAAACAANCAAGCCGAACGAACGAGGAGGAGAAGACGAAGGAGGGAGGGGGAGGCTCGATGAGGGGTAATGCGTAAAATGTCGATCGAGAAAGCTATGCCGTAGGATCCATCCCGTGACCGGCTTTTTACTCGAATCACGTTTTACCACGAGCGGGACACCTCGCTAAACGACAAAAATTCACGGGATCAGACCGCGACGCTCTCACGCCGCAGTCCCAAAGGGAGCCTTAGTGATATGTGGATGCATGCAACTAATCAATGTTCTAATGAACACTAGTGCGACTAGCATTTGCTTACATTATGGCAGCTTTGTAAGATACAGGGATTTTTTTTAATGAAGGAAGCTTTTTAGGTAAATGGTCTACTTTTTTATAGTATTATGCAATTATCTATGTCGACTTGAACTATGTATACTGTATTGTACACAAATTCTGTCAGCACGAATCTCGATGCAATTCAACGGATCCAAAATACATGACATGACAATATGGGATCCCTTGGGAAAATAACTCATGTGGGGCTCGGACGGTTATCATCAACCCAAGGCGGTCGACGTAAGGAGTCGGAGAATCTACCAAGAAATAAATTAACATTCTCTCTGGAAGGCGAATTTTCAACACCCGACCGACTTCACAGGAACTAATGATCAACTGCACTCGGGTCGTTAGTTGATCAGATGGTCCTACTAAAATAGACTGTCGACAAGACCTGTCGTCCATATAATTGGGTCGAGGACTCCTAGATATCCTTGGGCCCTACCAAAGCCAAATATTTGTAATGCCTTATGCTGTTTCTATTAAAGTAGGGGTTTCTATCTAATTTTATGAGCCATGACTTTTATGTCTATAATAGGAGGCCATTTTGAGAATAAGGGTTACACGATCTTAGCCTAAAAGGTTGAGAAAGGTCAATATACTCTTTCTAAATTATTCTTTGTTCTCTCTTTTTTCTCTCATTCTACGCTTTTTTTCTTGGGTGTGACCCATATGACAAATTCAGATTCAACATCCTGAAATGTGCGGTGAGCGTGGAGTCATGCCACAAAAAGAAGAGCACAACACGAAGGAACTGACACAGGAGACAGAAAATGAGGATCAGACTAAGGAAGTTGTTCAACAACAAATTCAGGAGTTAAGAGACCAGATAGCGGAAGTTACACGTGCAATGCTTGGAGGAAGGAAACAAGTTTCCTAAGAACATGGAGGAGCCTGAACCCATAGGCCACCGAACGGCTCAGGGTTGAAAGATATTTCCATATTCTCAGTACTAGGACAGTTCTAGGTCTGCACCAATGAACAAACAACGAAATGGGCGCGTCAAGACCAACATCCAACCAGAGAATGCATTCCCTCGGCATATCTCTGATGCCAAACCATCAAAGAAGTTTAAGATCCCTGCACTAGAAGCATACAAGGGTCAGAACAACTGAACGGATCATATTTTCTCTTTTGAGTTAGTCGCCTGTCTCTTAAGCATTTTTGACGCACTAAAATGTTGGTTTTTCTACACCACGCTGAGAGAATCTGCCCTTAGGTGGTTCAACTTGCCTATGGGGGTGATCAGCTCCTTTGCCTATTTTAGATGGATGTTCTTGGCACAATTCATCAGTGTCCGAAGGACTAAAAACAGTTCGCAGGCTTTATGACAGTTTAAGCAGAGGCATAATGAAAGCTTATGTTCCTGCATCATCATATTCGAGAGGGAGATGTTGGAAGTATTGAACCTAGAAACTGGAGTGACACACACTATTCTAAAGCAAGGGTTGAAAGGAGAAAGATTTCGGTACAACCTCGACCTGATGGAGCCTCAAAGCTTGATCAAACTATTGGAGATAGCCAACAAACATATCACTGACGAGGAAAACATTATTAGCCTTTACCATAAGACTAAAACATCAGATCGCCACTCACATAAGAGAGCCGTATGAGACAATAAGTGGAGACCGAAGGATGGCTTATGCCTTCCAATGTCCCCATTATGAAGACAACCAGCTGCCCTGCAACAATAGGGGAGCTAGATGAAATGATCATCCCGGGGGCAAACGAAAAAACCTCGACCAGCAGCCTGCTGGAGCGACCAACACTATCGAGAGGCACCAGGCATCACATCTTTGACTGTCTCCATGGCCGAGATCGTGGAAACCATTTAAAATAAGGAGTGTTTCAAGGAAGCCCCCCCAAGGAAGCTGGAGCTTTTCTCCAGGATCCAAAAAATTTCTGCGAGTACCACTGAGACCACGACCAGGACACGGAAGAGTTAATGTACCTCTGCAAGCCTGACTGAAGTTCTGATCTAAGCTGGAATTCATGGCACTCAAGGTTGCCATCCGAAGGCTGGGAAAGACCCCAGTCAAGGAAGCATTTAACAAGACACTCAGAGCGAACGCCATCTGTATTGCTGGAGTGGTACCAACAATCTTGACTGGAGATAGACATTACTTCTAACGAGCAGTCAAAAAAGGCTTCGATCAGGAGAATCGTGCGCAGCTGTGGCAATGCCTAAGCGTAACCCCTATCCACCAATTGTTTTTATAGATTCTGACCTATCTGTGAATGACAATCTCTTCAACGATGCCATTGTTGTTACTGCTCTGGTAGGGGACTACCATATATCTTGTTTGGCACCGATAATTTTGTGAACATTTTGTTCAAATCAATGTTTGATAGGATGAGCTTTTATGTCGACTGGCTGGTTGCAGCAGCCGACCCTCTTTAGGACTTTTCAAGAGAAAGAAAGAAGGCTTTGGGAGTCATCTTACTGGCATTCAGTTGGAGTGAAGGTGACAAGAAATTCAACTACACCTAGTATTTTTTGGTGGTGGATTTGCCCTACTCACAAAGCCATTTTCAGGTGTTCGCTTTTCAACAATTTCAGAGTCGTGGTCTCGAAATACCATATCATAATGAAGTTCTTGGGCGACGGCGAAATCATAACCGTTTGAGGTGATTTGGAGCAATCTCTGACTTGCTACCTTCGAGCGGTTCGGAGCATCAAGCAGGGCCCTTAGATTTTCAGAACCAATTGGAACGGGCCCTTAAGACCAACAAACCCACCCTTGAAATTTTTGTGAATGAGGGAGAGCACGGTAATTTTTTTTCTGATTAGTGAAAATTTTAATGCAGGATACAAGGTCTTAGAGATCCAAACCCTCCAGAACCATCAAAATGTATTTGCCTTGTCTGCCATGAAAATGCCAGACATCCTGATTGATGTGACTTACCATCGTATGAATGTCAACCCAACTGTTCGACCGATGAGGTAGAAAATAAGATCCTTCATCATGACTTTGGCTGGGCTGATTCGGGGAAAAAAGTATTAAAACTGAAGGAGGCCAGCTAAATTAGGGAGGCTTAGTACCCGAATTGGGTCTCCAAGGTGATGGTGCGTAAGTGAATGGTAAGCGGAGAATGTGCGTAAACTTTATAATTCTAAAATCCGCTTGCCCAAAGGACGACTACCCTTACCAGAATCAATGCATTCGTGGATTCAACAATCAAACACTCAGTGATGAGCATTCTGGATGCTTTTTCCAGGTACAGCCAGATTAAGATGCATCTAGTTGACGCAAAAAATACCACTTTCATTATTAGTGAGTGTGTATTTTGCTACAATGCAATTCCCTTCAGGCTTAAGAATGCTGAAATAATGTAGTCCTCTTCACCCACAACTGGATGTTGGAGATCTTTGGTCGGCTTCTCCCCATTGCCAATCTCTGTAGTGGGATTCACTTTGGTTTCGATCAAGAGGGAGTCAAATACCACGACAGTAGTAGTCGGGTCTGCTGCATAAAAAAGTGAGATAAACACTCAGGTAAAAATGGGGCTGACTAGCAAGGAGATGCACTGCATATCAATGTTCCTAGCCCAATTATAAGTAAAGGAAAATCCGTCCTCACCGGATTTCTGCTCTACAACCTGCAATGGAAGGTCAAAAACTCCTAGAGCATCGGGTGTTCCTTGCCTGACCTCTTTCACCGAAAGAGATGAAATTGGAACGGGAGTCGTTGGAACAATTGTCTGGTCAACCGAAAGATTGTCTTCTACAGGAAACGTCACCCTATGACGGTCCTCATCGGTCATCATGAATCTCTCCCCGGAAGAACCTTCTACCAATTGAGCCTTACCGCTCGATTGTGCTGAGAGTGGATCTGAGAATCCCACCTAATCCTCCAAATCTGGCGCCCCCTCTTCCGAACAGACAACCTCTGTTCCTTCTCACTTTCAAGGCAAGGGTAAGGCCCTCTCTTCTTCTCAAAAGCCATTTTGTAGGCTATCTTATGAAGACGCTTTGGTCCTAGAATCAGACTCACCAACCATGGCATCACAAGGAACCAAATAAGTATCATCGAGAAAATACAGGGGAAGATGAATAAATCAGTGCTCCCCTATTTATAGGAGGCCAGGGGCACAAAATTCCAGAAAGTTCAATTATTGTACCATTAAATAATCATAAATGTTTTTTTTATTATAAATAAGATTCCCTTGTTCTTATCGCAACTGTCACCGCCAAGAAGCAAGAGAATCATAGAACTAAATAATTATATGGAAAATCTATCAGCACAAATTTTAAAGGAATCCGACTGACCTAGAAGACATGACATGACAATATGGGTTCCCCTAAAAAAATAACCCACACGGGGTTTGAACATCAGTCATCAACCCAAGGTAGTGGACTCAGGGAGTTAGAGAATCCACCAAGAATTAAATCGACAATCTCTCCAAAAGGCGAATCAATAACACTCGACCAACTTCACAATAGAGACCAACCAACTTTACTCGGGTCTT
Organism: Phalaenopsis hybrid cultivar; assembly: GCA_002079205.1. Lineage (NCBI taxonomy): Eukaryota > Viridiplantae > Streptophyta > Magnoliopsida > Asparagales > Orchidaceae > Phalaenopsis > Phalaenopsis hybrid cultivar. The sequence continues at coordinate 90,591 of JXCR01092387.1, read as the reverse complement.
TAGTCGGTTGGATGGTTATACTAAAATAGACGATCGACAAGATCGACCACCTCATCCCTGCCGTCCAGATAACTGGGTCGAGGACTTCAAGAGATCTCATTGCCCCACCAAAGCTAAATACCAATAATACCCTGTGCAGTCCCTATTAAAGTAGGGGTGTCTGTAATTTTATGAGCCATGCCTCCTCTATCTATAAATATTCGATCATTTTGTGAATAATTGTTACACAATCCTAGCCAAAAAAATGTTGAGAAAGGTCAATATACTCGTTCTAAACTACATTTTATTCTGTCCCTCGTTCTTTCTCTTGTTCTAGGCTCTATTCCTTGAGTTTGACCCACAGCATAAATCTGGATTCAACATGTATGAAATATTTTGTTGATTGATAACATTTTAATAGCATTTGCTGTGGATTTAAAAATAATAACTAAGTCAACTACTAAACTTTTAGTTATTTGCAGGCAAGCTTTAGAAAATGTGTTCTTTAGGTAAATTGCCTATGTTTTGAGGTATTTGCAATTGTTTGTCGTTGGGACTGTGTTTTGCATGAAACATTCTGTGACAACATATTCGGTTCTTGGCTTGAGTTTTGTCTACATGTGTTGTGGATTTAGAAATAATAAGCCAACTACTAAAACTAATAGGACTAAGATTGAACTTCCACTAACATCTCGTTATTTCCTATTATTATTTTTTTGTCTACCTCTTATTTTCGAAGCTTTAAAATTTTAGGTCCATTTTCTCTAAGCTTATATATAACCATATGTAGGTTTAGAGAATTGAACCAAATACTTTTATTGATACAAAATATTGGCTTAAGTGCAACTTACTAGAATCCTAAACATAGAAAAAAAATAACACATATATATTTTAAACTTAGGAAAAAAATCATAAATTTAGGAAAGAAATATCCCCCATATCTTCAAGATCAAATCAAATAAACCAAAAACAAAGATACTCACATCTAGCCTGAAATAATAGAAGATGTATAAATAGGAAATAACAAAAAATAAATAAAATTTTAATATAATTTATATCACTCCTCTTTAGTTGAAGCATAGAAGTCAGTCATATTCAACTTGGACTTGAAATCTTTCGACGGGCGAGGAAGATTCGTTATGAGAATATCAGCCAGTTGACCAGCGGATGAGACAAACAAAACACAAATCTCCCCAGAATCGAGTTTCTTCTTAATAAAGTAATGGTCAATCTCCATATGTTTGGTACGATCATGTTGGACCAAATTATGAACAATGCTAATGATAGTTTTACATAAAAAAAAAAGCTGCAGAGAAATATTGACTGACATAAGCAACTTGCGGGCATGATGTGACATAAGCAACTTGCGCATGCAAACAAAGGATTTCACCCGCACCCATAGACAGAGTGAAACTCTGTTTCAGCTTTACTTCAGGCAACAATTAACTATTTTTTATTTTTCCAAGTAATAAGATTCCCCCACACGATGGAACAATAATCCGAGATAAAATCTTTGATCATAAATGGATTTGGCCGAATCAACATCTTTATAAATCGTAACAGAGTGAGAAGTGTGACCAGTGAACAATAAATCAGAGCTCGATGTGCCTTTTATGCAGTGGAGGATTCGATCGACATCAGTGAAATGGTGCTCGTCAGGGTTATGCATAAACTGCCTTACGACACTAATGACATGACAACTGTCCGGATGCATATGGGTAAGGTAAATGAGCTTGCCCACGAGATGTTGATAGCGTGTTTTGTTCACCGGAACATCATTGGGAATTTCAAACAATTTCACATTGGGCTCCATCCGGACTATTACCGATTTGATTAGTCTTGGTCAATAAATCCATCACATATTTACACTGAAAAAGACAAATGCTTTGAGAGGACCGAGCTACTTTTATGCCCAAGAAATACTAAAGGGAACTTAAGTCTTTCATCTCGAAAGACATGGAGAGGATGGCCATAAGAGTCTTCAAGGCCGACAGATCATTTCCCATGACCACGATGTCGTCAACATAGACAATAAAGATGGCATTATGGTTACTAGACGAATGACGAAAAAACAATGTCTGATCAGATTGGGCCTGAGAGAAACTCTAGCCTACTAAAACTCACGTAAACTTCTCGAATCAGGCCCGCGGAGATTGTTTCAGTCCATAGAGGCACTTCCGCAATCGACACACTTATCCATGAGTAGAAGTTGAATCAAATTCCGGTGGCACGAACATATAAACCACCGCAGCGCGTTGTTAAGAAAAGCATTTAATCTTTAGCTGAAATAAGGGCCAATCTAGATTCACGATTACGGATAACAGGACCCGAACAGTATTTAGTTTAGCAACCGGTGCAAATATGTTTGTGAATATCCTTTAGCGACTAACCGCACCTTGATGCGTTCAAATGATTCATCAAAGTTAAATTTGCAGCTGAAAATTCACTTACAACCCATCACTTCTTTTTCCTAGGGGAGAACAACCACATCCCAAGTATGGTTGCATTGAAGGGTATTCATCACGTCCATGACAACAACCTTCTAGGATATGTCAGCCAAAGCCACCTCAATAGTGGATTGGAGACAACGATTCGTCAAGGTTGTGGGAAATGCTTTGTAGGAAAAATAGCGGCGGAACGAGACATTTCGCCATGGGATAAAGTGGGTGAAGTGTGCTTGACTGTAATTGTTTGCATAACCCAATAGGGAGATTCAAATCTTCACTCTGATCAAGAGTGACCCCTGTTAGCGGAGAGAGCATCGTACTGGGAATGTTAGTNAACAAAACACAAATCTCCCCAGAATCGAGTTTCTTCTTAATAAAGTGATGGTCAATCTCCATATGTATGATATGATCATGTTGAACCGAATTATGAACAATGCTAATGACAGTTCTATTGCCACAAAAAAAAAAGCTACAGAGAAATAGTGACTGACATAAGCAACTTGCGGGCATGATGCGCAAACAAAGGATTTCACCTGCACCCAAAGACAGAGTGAAACTCTGCTTCAGCACTACTTCAGGCAACACTTAACTATTTTTTATTTTTCAAAGTGATAAGATTCCCCCACATGATGGAACAATAATCCGAGATAAAATCTTTGATCATAGATGAACTTGATCGAATCAACATCTTTATAAACGGTAACAAAGTGAGAAGTGTGACGAGTGAACAATAAATCAGAGCTCGATGTGCCTTTTATGTAGTGGAGGATTCGATCGGCATCAGTGAAATGGTGCTCGTCAGGGTTATGCATAAATTGCCTTACGACACTAATGACGTGACAACTGTCCTGGCGCATATGGGTAAGGTAAATGAGCTTTCCCACGAGACGTTGGTAGCGTGTTTTGTTTACCGGAACATCATTGGGAACTTCAAACAATTTCACATTGGGGTCCATCGGGACAACTACCGATTTGATTAGTCTTGGTCAATAAATCCATTACATATTTGCACTGAGAAAGACAAATGCTTTGAGAGGACCGAGCTACTTTCATGCCCAAGAAATACTAGAGGGAACTCAAGTCTTTCATCTCGAAAGATGTGGAGAGGATGGCCATAAGAGTCTCTAAGGCCGAAAGATCATTTCCCATGACCACGATGTCGTCAACATGGACAATAAAGATGGCATTATGGTTACTAGACGAATGGCGAAAAAACAGTGTGTGATCAGATTGGGCCTGAGAGAAACTCTAGCCTACTAAAACTTGCGTAAACTTCTCGAATCAGACCCGCGGAGATTGTTTCAGTCCATAGAGGGACTTCCGCAATCGACACACTTGTCCATGAGTAGAAGTTGAGTCAAGTTCCGGTGGGAGAGATATATAAACCACCGCAGCGTGTCGTTAAGAAAAACATTTAATTTTTAGCTGAAATAAGGGCCAATCTAGATTTATGATTACGAATAACAGGACCCGGACAATGTTTAGTTTAGCAATCGGTGCAAATATCTCTTCATAATTAACCCCATGTTTGTGAATATTCTTTAGCGACTAACCGCACATTGATGCATTCAAATGATTCATTAGAGTTAAATTTGCAGCAGAAAATTCACTTACAACCCATCGCTTCTTTTTCCAAGGGGAGAACAACCACAGCCCAAGTATGGTTGCGTCGAAGGATATTCATCACGTTCATGACAACAACCTTCTAGGATATGTCAGCCAAAGCCACCTCAATAGTGGATTGGAGATAACTATTTGTCAAGGATGTGGCAAATGCTTTGTAGGAAAAATAACGGCAGAACGAGACATTTTGCCATGGGATAAAGTGGCTGAAGTGTGCTTGACTGTAATTGTTTGCGTAACTCAATAGGGAGATTCAAATCTTCACTCTGATCAAGAGTGACCCCCGTTAGTGGAGAGAGCATCGTACTGGGAACGTCAGCCGGAGCGTACTTCAAGGCCTACAACGAGTCTCAACAGAGGGTTTTGTACGACAGGGGGTGGTGGTGGTGTTGACCTGACTAGCGGCGAATCTAGCAGGGCCGAAGGTGCACCGGGAATAGTGGCTGTAGGAGTAGGAAAAATGTCCATCAGAGACGGAAAAGGAACAATGTTTGAGACAGCTTTAGGGAAGAAGGGAACATTTTAAAAAAAGAGACATCGACACTAACTTAAGTTTTATTGGTGGTTGGATCAAAACACCAATAACCTTTTTTAGTGGCGGAATGGTCAATGAAGATACATTTAATTGAGTGGGGATCAATTTTACTACTTGTCCGGGTTGTATTTTGAACCAAGACTGTGCACCAAAAAATTTGGGATCTAACGAGGAGACCAGTTGATAGGAAAACATCACATAATAATAGGGTCCCAAAGTTATGAATTTTTGTGGGAATTTTATTGATGAAGTAGGTAGTGATAGGGACAACGTCATTCCAAAAGTGCTTAGAAAAATTAACTTGAAACATATGAAACGAGCAACTTCTAGATGGTATCTATTTTTCGACTCAACAATCATGTTTTGTTGAGGGTATTCGTCCAGGAACTATGATGAATGATGCCTTTACTGACCAAGAATTCTCTCAGTATAGAGTTTAAGTTGAAGTGGGTTAGAATGAAGGACTTGAATAGTGCTTCTGAGTTGGTTTAGAATGAAGGAGTGAAAATGTTTAAATGTCACAATAGCTTCAGATTTATCTTTTGATATATAGGCCCAAGATATCCAAGTTTGGTCATCAATTAGAGTTAGGAACCATAATTTAATGCTATAACTCGAAGTTCGAGAGGGTCCCCATAAATCACTATGGAAAAAGGGGAGGAAGGAGTGTACATATGAGATAAATATGATACACGTTGATTTTAAGCTATTAATAAATTTCACATTTAAAAGTATATGAGTTTTTATCAATAAACGCCAAAGGGTACAATTGTTTTAAATAATGAATGCGACCCAAATGACAATTTAAAAGCATAATTGGACTTGCAGTAGGAAGGAAAAAACTACAACTATGAGATTGAATGCTAATGTCATTGATATAATTTTCTTAGAAAAAATAGAGCTCGACTACCTACTTAGCAGTTCCAATTATTCTACCCGAACGACGTTCCTGAAAGACAAAAATCAAGGAAAAAAATGAGCTACACAATCAAGATCACATGTTAATTTACTGACTACAAGATGTTATACTTAAGCCAAGGAACGCGTAGCACAAATTCCAATGTTAGCCTTGCTACTAGTAAAATTGACTTTTTATTTGCAATGGAATTAAGGGTGTTGTCAGTGATTTTAATCGTATCTCTCCCAGAGTAAGGAGAATATGTCAAGAAAAAATGGGAACATCTGGTCATGCGGTTCGTGGCACCTGAATCGATAGTCCACGGACTCGAAGCAAAACCAACGACAGCCATGGAGATGTTATCTTGATTGACATGAGAGTTCGACAGGTCGGAGGAGAGCTGACTAAAACCAAACAGCTTAATCAAATGGGCCACCTGACTCTTAGTAGGGTACGACGAGTCTGGAACGATCCCAATAAAGGTCAGCGGAGCTTTTGTGGATTTCGAGGTCGTATCAACATTTAACGGTAGAAGATTTAGCTGAAGATTTATTAGCCTATTTCAAAAATTATATGTGGAGTGATTGTTTTGAGATGACATGACAAGAGTATGGAGTACTCTTGAAGACCAAGGCTGATGGCTCAGCTGAAGTAGTTGAGTTGCGGAGCCTGACAAATCTTCAATTTTTCGGCATGGCGGATCTCTGCGAATACTTCTTGGGTTGAAAGAAGACTACCACGACCAGTAATACGGCCATGGACTTTATCAAGATCCTCGTTCAGGTCAGCCAGAAATTAAAACACAAGATTCCTTTCCAAAATTTTATGGAAGAGGGGAAATGTCCGCAGAAGAGTCCTAAGTGTAGTCATATTAGATGTCACATTCCATTCATAAAACAACCAAGTTATCGTAGTATTGGGTTATCGTCTTCAACACATGTTAACTTCACAGACCTTTTCAGAGACTTTATAGAGTTGTTTAAAATTAACAAAGTTCGAGTAGGTATCGTGAATGGTTGTCTAGAGGACACTTGCAGACGAAAGAAACAGGTGAGAACGGCTAGTAGAGGTCTCCATTGAATTAATTAGTCATGAAAACCATGGAGATACTTCCCATGCAATATATGCTAGGTCAGTCTTAGATGTTCTCATACCAATGAGGTGGCCATATTTACCCAGACCTTCAATGAACAACGAAACAACTTGAGACCACTAGAGGGAATTGGAACCATTGAATTTATGAGTGATAATCAGAAAATTTATGTGGTGTTCAGGTCCTTCGGTTTGTGGAGGAATTGAGGTAGATGTCGAATCGCCAGTGGAATGAAGAACAACTTCAGAGGGAAGCTCGTAGGTGGAGGAAGCAACCATGACTCCAACAGAGCCAAAGGAGAGGATTGGCCACCGAGGTCTCGAAGGTGTTGATCCCTGCATTTGGCAACCCGCAGGGACGGTTTTTCGATTGTAGGAAGGAGTTTCGACTGGAGAAGGGACTACGATAGAGAATTCTGGATGCCTGGAGGAGATCCGGTCTTGGAGAAAAAATAGAAAGAAGATTTTTGCTGCAAGAAGAAGATTCTGCAAGGCTGGTGGAGGTCCGACGATCAAAGTAAGATTTCTGGCTCTGATACCATGTAGGTTCGTAGAATTGAGCCAAATACCTTTATTAATACAAAATGTTGGCTTAAATACAACTTACTAGGATCCTAAACTTAAGGAAGAATAACACTCATCTCTCCTAAACTTAAGAAAGAATCCTAAACTTAGGAAATAAATAATACCCATATCTCCGAAATCAAATCAATTAAACTAAAAACAGAAATTCCTATAACTAGCCGAAAATAAAAGGAAATGCATAAATAGGAAATAACATGAAATAAATAAAATCCTAATATAACTTCTATCACCATATTTTATATTACTTATGCATTTTACTTCAATCTTGTAACATAATTAATTTATCTGATAGATTTTTTCTGTCCATTTGTTAAGTTACATGAAACTTTAATTCCACTATTAGGAAATTTTTTTATCCTGTTCCCGTTCAATAATTGCTTCAAGATGGTGTAAATGATCTCTGATAATTAATTAGCTTAATTTTTGTTTTTTCTTTAATCATTATGTAATAAAATCTTCCTTGCNAATAAATAAGATCTGAGTGGTATGCATGTAAATATTCCTAAAAGCTCACATAGAAGTTCTTCTAGCTACCTTAGTCCCAAATCTGTAGTTTTGCCTTTAAAAATTATTTATATCTCTATAAAATGAAGTCTTAGCTTTCAATGGATTTCCCCCTAAAAAAATCTACATATCTCAAATTTTCAAATCCTTGGTAATGGATTTCCCCAAAAAAATAAAAAAATAAATATAAAAGCGGTTCATTTGAATCGTGCCCGGTACAACCGTTCTCCGGTTGAACCGCTGGTTCAGTCTGGTATTGGCCGGTTTGATGCAGGAACGGTTTTTAGCCTGCCCAGGACAAGACCACCGGCCGGTTCACGGTCGAACCGGTTGAACCGGCGGGTTTGATCCAGTTTTTTAAACCTTGATAAAGATAAACCTCAGCCAACTAACTTAAATCTTGGATTTTGGCATCCCAATAGGCGCATATCCCCTGATGTTTGTACATAAAGAAGTGTAAAGTTTGTATAGGGGCTAAGGAACTGTATACTTTTCCTTCTAGAATTCACGTGTGAGGCATCGATCTTAGCATTTGAAAACCTCCTAAAAGAGCAAACATATGTAACATGCCCTATTCTATTATTGTTAAGTAGACAATATGCTTGCAAGAACATTCAAAAATGGTTTTTCCATTTCTTTTTTTCTGGGAGTTAGTATGTACATGTTAATTTTGATAAAATGAGTAGCATGCATACAAGAACTAGAATTTTTTTTTAAAAGTAAAACTAGCATGTGATTTAAATTTGTAGCAATCATGTGTAGACTTCTGCATGTGGAAAATATGTAATAGAAGTAACGNTGTGGAAAATATCTAATAGAAGTAACAGATAAATCATTCAATTTTAATCTATGACTAGCATTTTATTTTATTATTATGGTTGCAGATAGAATTTGTTCATTTGTTTAACGAAGTGGCATTCTCAACTTCTACAGATTTTAATCCTACTATTCAAATGAATGTGATCATAAAAGTACTAGATGAACTAGTTAATATTTAATTTATTTTAGTGATCAAGCAAGTAATTTCATTTTCAAGGTGAACAATCTTTCCATAGGATTTTACAATGTCATAAAAAATTTGATCATTTTCTCTTTTTGAATTTATGAAGAAGTTTCTATAAGATTTTGATTCTTTTTTGCTATATTTGGTATGCTTGTTTAATTTTTCAAAATTAATTGTTAACACATCAAAATCATTATAAATTTCTTAAGAAATAATTATATGGCTTTCAAGGTTCAAAACAAGCTTGAGAGGAGGGGTGCTCTCTTTTTTTATTTTCTTTCTCTACCTCATCAACCAATATCACAAAAGCTTTTGTATCTTCTTTGTTTTTTTTTTTGCATTGGACCTCTTTATTTTCTTGCTTCTTTTATGTCTCCTTTAAAAATATCTTAACTTTCCTAACTTTTGAGCTTGTTTGAAATTTTCTTCGAGATTTATTTTTTTCTCTCATTTGTCTTATATTCATTATCAAACATAGCAATTAGTATCTAATATAAATTTATCAGTATTGAGATTAGCTATTAATTATGTTTATTTGGTAGTAGTCCTCATGTAAACGCAAAATTGCTAAAGAATGTGATTTGCTTAAGTCAAATCCATTGGAAAAATGTAATTTACCATTTAAAGCAAAGATACCGCATTTTTATTCTAATACTTAATATCAATATGTTTTTTTTCAAATATTATTTTTATTTCATCTAAAATTGGAGGGTTTAAAATGTTGTGTCCAATATGCCAAATAAAACCAGGAGTGTGTTCCATTAGGATCTAAAGTGGTATTAGTCCAAAAAATAGAGTTTCTCTAATATCATTTATAGAGTCAAGACACACTAGAAGGGAGGGGTGTGAAATAGGCGTGCACTTATTGCATACAACACAAAAGTTTTTCAGTCTAGATCTCACACAATCAAACATAATGTGATGCAAAAGTTGCAATAATAATTACACGCAACTATAACAACAAATGTTAAATACAGTAATGTGCAGAAGCTAGAATAAGATAACTAAGTATATTTTGCTATCTGCTGCTATGTAAGCAATAAACTTTGCAAAATTTAACATGCTCATCGATGAATGATTTATGCTTAGTACAATATGATTTATTTGCATGGCATCATTATAAAATACCTAGAAGGTGCTTAAGAAGTGGATTTTGTGGGGAGATAGTTGTGAAATAGCAAGATAATGAGAATATGAGTGGTTGACGGTGTTTGGAAGGGGTAGGAGGTGTTCGACGACTATCCAGATTGAAAACAACATAAAAACCATGAAATGTTGGTTCCGATGAGGTGCCGTTACGGAGGAAGATCCACCATTTTTTCTTGCGTAAGCTACAGACACATCACTCATAAAAGGAAGATGATACAACACTCCTATTACAATTCATCTCCTGCCTTGAAGGTTGTCTTTTACTCATCCTTGGTCCTATTCTGATTTGATGATAGCCACTATGCAAATCAATCTTAGATAAGACACTGGCTTCACGTAGTTGATCATATAAATTGTCTAATTTTGAGACTATATATTTGATTGTGATCTTGCTCTCGGTTTTGCTTTCTATACTCGTGCCACAATCCATCCTTTTTGGCACAATCAAAGCTGGCACAACACATGGACTGGTGTTAGCACAAACTAGTCATTGAGCTCTTTGATCCTGAATCTAATTTTGTAGCTCCTTATAATATGTTGGCTGCATCCAATAAGTTGGTCGATTGGTGAGCACTAATCTTGAGATAAAGTTTATAACATGCTAAATCTCTCACAAGAGTCACAATTTATACGACATACTGTCAGCTAGAACATCTTGAAACTCTTCTAGTAAGGGTTACACTGCTTTAGATATCAACTCTTTCCTATCTCTACTTTCAACATCACCAAGGAAGGTCTCACTATCGTCTCTATCATAGCTCGTAAAAAAATAGCAGGAGGCACAATAGCTCCTACCTCTATCTAAGCATTTATTAATGCCGACTCATTTAATGATAGAATTGTAATGCGCTTTATACCTTGTTAAGTATTTAGGTGTTTTTATGACCATTATGAATCGTACTCTTGTCATACTATCACGATCAACCCAACAAAATAGGATATGCATTCATAGACAGTACATCTTGTCTAACTTGATCCTGTTGTTTGGTTCTAATTAAAAATTGTATTAGACATTTTCGTTGACAATAATCTCATTTTCCTTCTTCAAACAAGTCAAGGAATATCGTGGGAAATACTTTTGAATAGTGAGACTCAATGTAGATATCACATTTTCATGGTTGCTTTTATCTATTTTGAAGCTGCATAAATTCTCCTTCACAATATAATGGGCATGCAAGATGTTATGCTTGAGCCACAACTGATGCCTCTTAGGCTCCTTCTAGAGAATTCATCGAACCATAAGGATCTCACTTTCAGCTGTGGATAGAACTCATCTCTAATCACCTCCCATGAGTCTTCACGCCCTGGCTCCTTTATTGCACCATGCTCAACAAAAAAAATTACCTCATATTTGGACTGTTGGATACAATGTGCTTTCCATGACATTTGAACCACTTCATGGTCGGAAATGTTTTAGGGGTGTTGGTCTGGTCAGTCTTCTTTTCCTTCTGTGTTGGCTTCTCTTCACGTGGGGATGGTCTGGGTACTCTTTTTTGTGTACTCTTCCTACCTGACCTGATGGTTGAACCGTGTTTGAAGGGTGGTGTAGACTAGATACCATTGTGCTTTCTCTCCACCTTTAGGGTTAAAGTTTGAACACCACATAATTTCTAATAGATTGTAATAATGTCAAGTTGTCAATAGATGGTCTTAATCCCCCAAAAATATCGGGCTATAATGAGCCCCTCAGGATGAACTAGTTTTTACTTCAACATAAGCTGCTAGAGTTTAGCGGTGTACTCTACTGACTGATTTTTCTGCTATAAGTGATGAAGTCTCAAGAACATGTCCTCTATATAATGTGCTGGTAGGTACTTGTGCCACATCTCCCTTTTCATCTTCGACCAGATAGTGATTTTTATTTTTTCCTTCATGTTAATGTAGGCACTCCATATTTTTCAACGTAGAGATACACTGTTTAACTTAAATGACTAATAACTTTTTCCTTCTATCAGGTGAAATCTCTTTGTACTCAAAACACTTATTCTACTATTTAAAGCCACTCAATAAACTCGTCCGGATCCATGCGACTTTCAAAATCCGATAAATTCATCTTTATTATGAAATCCTAGCCTCTTATATGATTTTTCATGNGTAGGCACTCCAAAATTTTCACTGTAGAGATATACTGTTTAACTTAAATGACTAATAACTTTTTCCTTCTATCAGGTGAAATGTCTTTGTACTAAAAACACTTATTCTACTATTTAAAGCCACTCAATAAACTGGTCCGGATCCATGACTTTCAAAATCCGATAAATTCATCTTTATTCTGAAATCCTAGCCTCTTATATGATTTTTTGTACCAAATTGATGTGGTATTTGCTCTTTGTTGCTTGAAGCTTATTTGTGAAAAGTGTTTTCTTCATCTCTTTCTTCTAAGCGGCGACCTTGTTGCTGTGAGTGACTTCCCAATTTTGTCTCCTTTCAAAATTGGCGAGCCTCTAATGCAATTTACGGAATTCTCATTACAATTTCTTCATAGTAAGCTCTTAAACCCCTTATTAAGGGGTTCTCCTTTGATAGCATGACGTCTCTTTTTTCAATTAAAATTTTGACTAAGAAAGCAATTTTGGATTATTGTTTGGACTAGATGGGCGGTGTGGGGATAAATTTTTATGTAGTTATTATGCTAGGTTATATGAAATTTTGTTTTGGACCAAGGAGGGAAAATATCTAAAATTTTCGGATTTGTTTGACTTTGATATCAATTAACACCATTCTAGGGTTCCTAGAATCTGTTAAGGTAATGTATTTTGTGTTGAGGTGGTTATGGAATAGCAAGAGAATGAGAATATGGAAGCTTGACAGCATTTGGAAAGGGCATAGGAGACGTTCAACGGCNGCAATTTTGGATTATTGTTTGGACTAGATGGGCGGTGTGGGGATAAATTTTTATGTAGTTATTATGCTAGGTCATATGAAATTTTGTTTTGGACCAAGGAGGGAAAATATCTAAAATTTTCGGATTTGTTTGACTTTGATATCAATTAACACCATTCTAGGGTTCCTAGAATCTGTTAAGGTAATGTATTTTGTGTTGAGGTGGTTATGGAATAGCAAGAGAATGAGAATATGGAAGCTTGACAGCGTTTGGAAAGGGCATAGGAGACGTATCCAGGTTGAACACAGTGAAGAGAACCACAAAACATCGGTTCATACAAGGCAAGGTTTTTTGGAGAGATCCACCACCTGTTCCTGAGTAAACTATACACACAACTGGCTAAAGGAAGATAATATTACACTTCATAGAGCAAAAGTTCAGAAAATAAGATTTTCAAATATGCAAAATAAATACCAAAAGTCTAAAAACAATAATTAAAATGTATAAATTGTCTCTTAATAGAAAACTATTTTAATTAGAAATTAATTAGAAATTTGAAAATAGAAAATAAGGATCGACAGAATGGNCATCGGTTCATACAAGGCAAGGTTTTTTGGAGAGATCCACCACCTGTTCCTGAGTAAACTATACACACAACTCGATAATATTGNCTGGGAGTTAGTATGTACATGTTAATTTTGATAAAATGAGAAGCATGCATACAAGAACTAGAAATTTTTTTTTGAAGTAAAACTAGCATGTGATTTAAATTTGCAACAATCATGTGTAGACTTCTGCATGTGAAAAATATGTAATAGAAGTAACAGATAAATCATTCAATTTTAATCTATGACTAGCATTTTANATTCTAGAAAGTTCAATTATTGTACCATTAAATAATCATAAATGTTGTTTTTTTTATTATAAATAAGATTCCCTTGTTCTTATCACAACTGTCACCGTCAAGAAGCAAGAGAATCATAAAACTAAATATTTATATGGAAAATCTATCAGCACAAATTTTAAAGGAATCCGACTGACCTAGAAGACATGACGTGACAATATGGGATCCCCTAAGAAAATAACCCACACGGGGTTTGAACATCAGTCATCAACCCAAGGTAGTGGACTCAGGGAGTCAGAGAATCCACCAAGAATTAAATCGACAATCTCTCCAGAAGGCGAATCAGTAACACTTGACCAACTTCACAATAGAAACCAACCAACTTTACTCAGGGCGTTAGTCGGTTGGATGGTTACACTAAAATAGACGACCGACAAGATCGACCGCCTCATCCCTGTCGCCCAAATAACTGGGTCAAGGACTTCAAGAGATCGCATTGCCCCACCAAAGCTAAATACCAATAATACCCTGTGCACTCCCTATTAAAGTAGGAGTGTCTGTAATTTTATGAGCCATGCCTCCTCTATCTATAAATATTAGATCATTCTGTGAATAATTGTTACACGATCCTAGCCAAAAAAGATTGAGAAAGGTCAATATACTCGTTCAAAACTACAGTTTATTCTCTCCCTTGTTCTTTCTCTTGTTCTACGCTCTATTCCTTGAGTTTGACCCACAATATAAATCTAGATTCAACATGTATGAACTGNTAGGATAATAACTTTCAATCTTTCAAGCTTCCACGCCCGGCACTTTGTATTGGTGGAATTCTACAAANAAATGTGGGTGAAGTAAAACAATAAGTGGCAGCATTGCCTTGAATTGAATGATAGTATTGCANTCTTGTTTCTTACTGAAACTTTTATCTTTTGGCTGGAAATGTGGGTGAAGTAAAACAATAAGTGGCAGCATTGCCTTGAATTGAATGATAGTATTGCATTTTTTTTTTTCCAATGAATCTCCATGGTATTGCTTTATTTAATGATGTTGAAATTGATAGGATAATAACTTTCAATCTTTCAAGCTTCCACGCCCGGCACTTTGTATTGGTGGAATTCTACAAATTGAGTTGTTGGGCAGGGTTCAAGTACAAGAGCTGGATGGCTTATACTATATATGGTGAGTGATACCGAAAAGACTCTTGCCTTCTGTTTGTGTTTTTACTGCAGTTCTACCATTGAAACTGCCATCTATTTTTTTTTTTTAACTGTCATATTTTGTTTTTATAGTGTATTTGCCAGGGTTTATAGTGAGTGGTAGCTTTGGTACCTTGCATGATTCAAGATAACTATTATCAAAATAAGGAAGTTTGTTGTATTTGTGGAAGCACTTCTGTTTGCTTAGCAGTCCTATTCCAACATATTTTATGCTACCTCGATATGATTATCAGCTCGTATTTACTGTCTCCATAAGCTTTTTCTTGGTGCCTGAAGATAATTAGTTCAAATTTAAACCGTATTCGAAACTAGAAATTTTCTTGGTCTTGACATGATAATTTATGCAAAAGCAGGAACTAATAGTGCTGCAGTGCACTTGCATTAAACTTCACTCATCAGTAGCTTTCAGTAAATGAAAATGATTGTTGAATCCTGATTCTATTTTCTGGAATGAAGTGTTATTTGCAGTATTCCACATCTTTTTATGCTTTCTATATGATATTTAAATGATGGAAATTTTCATTGCTTGTTTACAACTGGAATTAGTCCCTAATCCTTTAATCTAATTTTTGAACCAATATATATATATATTTTTTGTTGCACTAGTATATGCCACGTCGAAGCACGCGGCCACTCTCTTAATCCGCGCTTAGATGTTGATTTTGTCGGAGATGGCCGCGAAATGGTGCTTAGATGGCAACTGGAAGATGAGGACTGCTCTCCAGAAGATGACTGCTCTGCAGATGATGCAGAGGCTCAGGCATCCTCAGCTTGGGATTTCTCAGTGAGCGAGCTGGCGTGGCCCCTCCCCATTCTGATTGGTGCAGCTGAAAGCGACTCAGATGATGAGCTACTGCTATAGAATGCTTACTGTATGTGTTGCTTCTTGCCAATGTTTGATGATGCATGGTGCTCTTTTTGGTTAATGATCATTTCCGCCCGGTTCCAAATGCTAAATGGTGTTTTACGTTTTTCCGGCCATCCAATAATACATACATAGTTATTAATAGTTTACAGTTGTAGTACATAAAGATCTGTCTCTTTGCTCTATCTGAAGCGTATATGAAGACCGGCGAGTTTTCAACATGTGGACATTGGCATTGTACTTTGTGTATATATGTGTATGTGATATTGTTTGGTATTGGAAGTCAAATGAATATACATGCTGTCCTTAGAAATATAATTTATTTCGACTGGGTTTTTTTTTTTTTAGCGCAATTCTTTGCAGTTTTCATTTATTTTAAATATTTATTTCTCAATTTAATGGCGAAAATGTAAAATATTTTTAAATAATTTTTTTTACGGATTTTAGTATATTCTATACTTGGATGTTTATGTCCATGTACATGTATGTGGAAGTGTGGATCAAATAAGAGCTGATTTTGATTTTTGCATTGTAGATGACTAAATAACACATAGCATGTGAAACGACAATGTATTTTATTATTAATTATGGATCTTATTATAAACAAGTGGTTCTTATGGTCTTAAACATTATAAGTGCTTATGCTCTTCAAGTAGGTTTCAATATAGGTTCAAGAAAAAAAATTTTGGAATGACCAAGAATATGTAATACAAACGATGCCTCTTAAAGAAAAAAATTTTATTGAAAGAGATTTAAATGGTTATGTTGGTAGAGTAGTATGAGATTTTAGAAGTATTCATGGTGGATATGATTTTGGAGTGATTAATGAAGAAGATAGAACCATATTAGATTTTACTTTAGATTATGGTTTTGTTATTGTTAATACTTAAAAAAAAAGATATACATAGTTTTACTTATAAGAATGGATTTAATAAAATATAAATTAATTATGTTATTATGAGAAAAATAAATCGTCGAGAAGGTAAAGATTGTAATGTCATTCAAAGTGAAAATTTAAGTAGTCTACAATAATCATTAGTTTTGAAATTTAAGATGGGTTGGAAAATGAAAAAAAAAATATAATGAAACTTTATCATAGAATTAAATGGGGCAACTAAAAGACATAAATTTAATTTTATGAGCAGACTTTAATATCTTATTATTTGGGATGTTCATGAAGAAGCTAGTTCTACGGGATAAAGTAACAAAAAATATTAAATAAGGGGCGAAAGATGTACTTGGAGAATCAAAAGGAATATTTTTATGAATAAAAATTATTGATGGCGGAATAATAATGTGTAAGAAAAGATAAAATATAAGAAGTTTTGTTTTAAAACTTTATTTAATGTAAAAGCACAGAGGATTGGGAAATATATGAGGTGGTCAGTAAGATGTCTAAGAAAACAATTTGTGATGCTAATTCTTCTGCTTTTAGTGATATTTATAATAGATTCGAAAGTAAAAGGGTTATAGATATATGTATAAATTAACCAAATAAAGAGAAAATAAATGGTAAATATTTAATTTAAGTAAAGTGTATTAAAGATGAAAATTAAAAAGTGTTTTTCTTAGATGAAGATATTCAACATAAGTGGGTGAAATATTTTGATAATATTTTCAATAAAATCTTTGAAAATACGATCAATCTTAGTCTTGATATTGTTAATAATAATAAAATTATTTGTTTTACAGTTGCACTAGTAAAAATGAAGTTGGAGAGGCTTAAAAAAAAGCAAAGATGAAAAGTCAGTAAAACTTATTTTTCCTCCTCTTTTCTCTTATCTCTTTTATTCCACTATTGGAGAGAGTACAAGTCATTATTTAAATTTTTGTAACTCCTTGTTTCCAGAAATAATGATCTGCATGGATTTCTTGTTTGTGATTTTCTCTTCCATGCATGGATAAATCCTCTTTTCGTGTCTCTCTGATGTAGGGTTAGTGGGTTTTCCATAATTTTTTGAGATGTTTTCTCTATAGCATTTTTTTGAGCTTCCATGTATTTATGTTGTTGGTTAACCATTTGGATTTCATTTACTTCTAGTCAGGCTAATTAGGATGTTAAAAGCTATCGTGATCTATCAATTCTGCCCGCAGCATAGTGCAATGACTAGATTAACCATAAAATGCTGGCAGAATAGACATATTCTAGTATGGTTTTGCAACCTAGATAAGGGATTGAAAGAATTCTGGGAAATGCTATGGGGTTAAGCAAAACTTAACTTCATGGGTTTCAGATTATTATTTTGGCTTAGTCATAAGATTAAGACCAATGTTGATAACTACCATGCAAGATAATATTGATGAGAATTACGAACCCCCACGACCCCCTAAGTCACAGAGGCACGAGTCATATCCACTTTGAAGAATGCCAAGTTTCCTTTTGTTTTTTCGTTTTCTATCATTTGCGATTGTGATTTATTTTTTGTTAGATGTTTAGGATTTTAACCCGCTGTCATGATCACGTTAAGTTAGGTTTACAAAGTTATTAAACTAGAGATTTTTTGTAACCGCTATACGCTAGATAAGAAGCCTGATGTGATTTTGAAAAAGAAAGAAGCCATATGTGATGAAATAAAAAGTGAATTTTCTTAAGTAATGATTCTCTAGCATGTTATTAAGTAGCTCGAGAAAGGTTCATACCAATCTAATTTTCAAGTTGTTAGAGAAGGCACGTGGGCTCAAACCAAGGTGTATGAGCATTATCACATCAATTATGAGTAATACTTGGTCTCTAAAAATAAACTTCTAACAAAGTGAACAAAATGACCATAACATGTGAAGAGCTAAACCATCTTATAGGAATATTGCACATAAACATAAAATGTAAAATATGTGGATGAAACTTGGCCAATGTTTCTGATGAAATTTAAAAGTTTTTTTTTTTTTTAAATTTTAAACTTAACCCATGATAAAACAATCACAAAATTTGGAAATTAATCAACTATGATTTAAGAAGTATGCCATAATAAATGACTTCGTTTACATGTGAATTATAAAAAAATTTCAAAATTAATTCGGAAAATATGTTTTAGAACAAAAATCATATATTCATATATAATTCCTCATTATGCATGAAATCAACTACATATGTATGTATGAGACTTAAAATTAATCTAAGGACCATAATTAAGTTAGGAAGATAGAATTATACCAAACCTGCACTTCTTACCATGCAAAATTTGATTTGTATTTTGAATTAGCACTTTCTCTTCTTCCATTCTTTATGAAGATCAAGGTTATGAAAATCGGAGTTGAACCAGATGGCATAATAAATATATAAAATAATTTAATATGACCTAAATTATACAGTAATAATATAACAAATTAATAATACAAATATTTTTGGGCTTGATTTATGAACAAGCCGAACACGAATAAATATTCGTTCGTTCGTGTTCGTCTTGTTTTGACTAGAAATAATTAAATAATTAAATAATAGTATTTGTTTATGTATTTTTATATTAATTTTTTATATGCATTAAACAAATGCTAACATTTTTTTATTTTTTTTAAATTATTTAAGTGGTATATTTATCAAAAAAAAATACAAAATTTGGTTTTAGATATGTAAATAACAAAGATTTGAGTGGTATGCATGTAAATATTCCTAAAAATATAACAAAAACACAAGTTTAGGTTTTAGATATGTAAATATATATTGTATGCCTGTAAATATTTCTAAAAATATAAAAATACAAGTTTTATATGTAAATAAATATGATTTGAGTAGTGTGCATGTAAATGCTAATTTTCTTAAAATTATTTAAGTAATATATTTAAAAGAAAATACAAGGTGTTAGCTATGTAAATAAATAAGATTTGAATTGTGTGCATGTTAACATTCCTAAAAGTATAAAAAATACAAATTTAGGTGTTAGATATGTAAATAAGTAGGATTTGAGTGGTATGCATGTAAATATTCCTAAAATATAAAATATACAAAATTTTGGTATTAGATACGTAATTATATAGTGCATGCATGTAAATTATATCAGATTTGATCGGTATCCATGTAAATATTCCTAAAAATATAGAAAATACAAGTTTTGGTGTTAGATATGTAAATAAATAAGATTTGAGTGGCATGCATATAAATATTCCTAAAAATTCACAAAAGTCCCACATCTTGGATTACCCAATGNATATATATATATATATATATATATATATATATATATATATATATATATATATATATATATATATATATATATATATATATATATATATAATTGATTCATTAGTTCTTGGTTGAGCATTCGGTTCAGAACTATTTTAACTAGTTTGATGCAAAGCCTATTTTTGGTCTGCCTAGAGCCGGATCATTGGCCGGCTAACGGCACGGCCGAGGTCCCATTTCCTAAACCTTGATGAAGATAAACCTAAAAAAGTTTTGTATAGGGGCTAAGGAACTGTATAATTTTCTTTCTCGGATTCATGTGTGAGGTATCGATCTTAGCATTTGAAAACCCCTGTAAGTGCATAAGTGGTTTTTCATTTTTTTTTTTTGTGGGTTAGTATGTGTTTGTGAATATTGATAAAATGAGATGCATGCATATAAGAAATATAATTTTTTTTTCAAGTAAAATTAGCGTGTGATTTAAATTTGCAGCAATCATGTGTAGACTTATGCACGTGGAAAATATGTAATAGAAGTAGTGGATTAATCATTCAATTATAATCTATGACTAACATTCTATTTTATTATTATGGTTGCAAATAGAATTTGTATGCTTTTTTCCTTTGTTTAACAAAGTGGCATTCTCAATTTATATAGATTTTAATCCTACTATTCAAATGAATATGATCATAAAAGTAATATATGAACTAGTAAGTACTTAATTTATTTTACTGATTCGTCAAGCAAGTAATTTCATTTTCAAGAGGAACAATCTTTTCATAGGGTTTTACAATGATAAAAAATTTGTTCTTTTTCTCTTTTTGAATTTATGAAGAAGTATCTAAAATATTTTGATTCTATCTAGCTATATTTGGTATGCTTGTTTAATCTTTCAAAATTAATTGTTAACAGGTCAAAATCGTTTATACCATTTTTCTTAAGAAATAATTATATTGCTTTCAGGGTTCGAAACAAGCTTGCGAGGAGGGGTGGGCTCTTTTCATTTTCTTTCTCAACCTCATCAAACAATATCATAAAAGCATTTCTATCTTCTTTGTTTTTCTTTGCATTGGACATCTTTATTTTCTTGATTCTTTTACGACTCCTTAGAAAAATAT
This sequence comes from Phalaenopsis hybrid cultivar, assembly GCA_002079205.1. NCBI lineage: Eukaryota > Viridiplantae > Streptophyta > Magnoliopsida > Asparagales > Orchidaceae > Phalaenopsis > Phalaenopsis hybrid cultivar. The sequence continues at coordinate 69,788 of JXCR01092387.1, read as the reverse complement.
CTTTACTTCCATAACTTTTGAGTTTGTTGGAAATTTTCTTCGAGATTTATTTTCTTTCCCTCATTTGTCTTATATTCATTATCAAACAACAAGTAGTATCTAATATAAATTTACAGTAGTGAGATTAGCTATTAATTTATGTTTATTTGGTAATAGCCCTCATGTAAACGCAAAATTGCTAAATAATGTGATTTGCTCAAGTCAAATCCATTGCAAGAATGTAATTTACCATTCAAAGCAAAGATGCCGCATTTTTTTTCTAATACTTAATATCAATATGTTTTTTCAGATATTAATTTTATTTCATTCAAAATTGGAGGGTTTAAAATGTTGCGTCCAATATGCCAAATAAAACTATGAGTGTGTGTCATAAGGATCTAAAATGGTATTAATAAAAAAAAAATAGAGTTGCTCTAATATCATTTATAGAGTCAAGACACAATAGAATGGAGGGGTGTGAAAAAGACGTGCATTTTTTGCATACAACACAAAAGTTTTTCACTTTAGATCTCACACAATCAAACAAAATGTGATGCAAAAGCTTCAATAGTAATTGCATACAATAATAATAACAACAAATGTTAAATAAACTAATGTGCAAAAGCTAGAATAAGATAACTAAGTATATTGTGCCGTCTGCCGCTACGTAAGCAATGAACAATACAAATTGTAACGTGCTCATCAATGAATGATTTATGCTTAGTACAATATTATTTATATGCATGACACAATTATAAAGTACCTAGAAGTGCTTAGGAAGTGGATTCTGTGGGGAGATAGTAGTCACATAGCAAGGTAATCAGAATATGAGAGGTCGATGGCGTTTGGAAGGGGTAAGGGATCCACATGACATTTTCATTTTTGAATTCAACAATAAAAATTCTACTTAGCCTTATTTAAATATTATTCAAACTCCAGAAGAATGCTCTTGAGTCTTACTCAAACATAATTCAAATCCAATTCAAATTTACACAAACCTACTTTAGAATGACATTTTGAATATAATTTGAGCATGACTCAAAATATTTTAAACTTTTCTAGAATATGCGCTCCCATTCTTATTTGAACTTTGTTTTACTCTTATTGCAATTGACTTGTTAATAAGTAGTTTACATTGAATAGTAATATATTTTGGCTCTGCTTAAAATTTTAGATGGGCATAGGAAGTTAAATACTTCTTATTTTTTATTTGAATTAGCAGGATAAAATAAATAAACAGAGAGAAAATTGGTAATTTTTTCCAAAAATAAAAAAAAAAGGAAAAAATCCTAAACAGAAATGCTGTTGAGGCCGCTCACGAGACCTACAGTCGGTGCTGGCATATTTTATTAGCCTTGTTCATAACGTCCATTTTAGGTCTCTCGCACACGAAAAATTATTCCATACCTTGCGTGCGGTGTCCGATCCGGACCGTAAATCACCTGATTTATGGTCCAGATGCATTTTGGTGGCCCACCTAATTTTTTTTATTTTTTTAAAAAAAATAAAAATAATCCTGACCATAGATCACTGTGATCTACGATCAGAATCGAACACCACCTGCACCGCATGCATGAGGTGTTCTAAACAATAATTTCTTCCTTCTGGCACACACACTCTCTCCGGCCTCTTTCGATCAAAGGGTATCCGACTTGGAATTTTGTTAGATTCCTTACAAGAAGCTGCCTTGATCTTCACGAGGTAAATCATAATTTGGTTGCATGGCGATGGCTGGCATCCGATGTACATGTATAAATATATTTTGGTTATGGTTGTTTAGTCTTGATGATGTTCTTTTGGTTGTGTTTAGGTTGGAGGCTATGGAGGTTTGTTGGGATTTTATGGAATGGTTAGGGCCGGACGTGTCTTCCTCGGTGCTCTTTCTTCTCGATGACCCCGCGGATCTCATGCGCGTCAGCGCTGTTTCCCGATCATGGCGTAGGTTCGGTGAGAGCTCGCTCTTTTTTATCGATCGGATCAGAATAGGCTTGTGTTTTGCTTGGTTACCTTTTGTTTCATTTGAAACTATTCATATCGAGACTTGAGCCAATCTATTATAAGGCATCAACATTTGTCTTTGAGTAACACTTTAAACTTATTAAGAAGAATGGTTTTGAAATAAACAAGTGTAAACTAGAGATAGAAAGATAATCTAAAGTAAGAAGATCTGAGATTTCACTGGATTATGGAAAGAAAAAAAATTGAGAACAAGATACTTTTTTTCTTGTTCTCGTTCAATAATTGCTTCAAGATGGTGTAAATGATCACTGACAATTAATATGGCATTTTTTCTTTTAATCATCATGTAATAAAATCTTCCTTGTGATGGATTCCATTTACTTATTGCAGCTGTAAGTTCTGAAACACTTCTACATGTTTTGCAGTCATCACAAACCGTTTTTGCAGAAGCCTATGCTTCAGAATCTGCCCTGAGGCATCAAATCTTAAACGTGTAGTGGAAGCATGCTCTGCCCTAACTTTGGAAGCTGGCTCCAGTCCTTGTGAAGAATGGAAGAACTTAGAAAGAGAGCATAGAGTGTATTCTTATTTAAGCCACAACATTGCTTCAGTAATTCAAAAAAGACATTGCATTTTTAGGGCAATTCGTGCTTCCAGCACTGATAACTTTCCGGCTGAGCGCATAAATTGTGCATTAGTGCCAAGCAATCGGGTGGACAGGAGACAGAGACTCTCCTATTGGTCAAGTGAGGGACGAAGTGATCCTGAAGTGCCCGAGATAATAACATACAGGTTGTGTTCCAAGTTATGTGTTGTTAATGAAATAATTATACATCCTTTTGAAGGTTAGAATTCTCACCCTGAGTTTCTTGTTTTCTTTATGTAATTCTAGTAGTCGTGAATTACTTTTCATTTCTCCCCAGCTTACTTTCAGCCTGGAAAGCCCATATATTCAGCAAAAGCTGTTCGATTTCGGATGGGTCATTCTCGGATACCACTTGAAACTTCTACTGGGATAGAATGTGAAGTTTCTGCTGGTGATAACTATGAGTGGACATATATTTCACCAAAATTTCCCATGTTGCAGGTAAGCTAAGATTCTGTGCTATTGTGAGATCTATGCTGTTGCTCTTACAAGTAGTTTTGTCCATATGATAAATATGCCTACTTGACATGTCTCTATCTGCCCAGATATTCACAGAGGAATAATTTGTGCTTGTGCTGGTCAGACTTCTTTTTGTTTGAGTTGTAAAATTTAAATTTACATCACTAGGTTAACCAAGGACATGGCTCTCTGATATTTGTAGTGTTTTCTGTTGTTATCTAGTAAGTCAGAGGCATTAGGCAGGGGCATTTTGCGTGTCAAAATTAGGAATGATACAATAAGAAATGCTATGAGACTATGGAGAGAGAACACAATGGAAAATAAACTTTTAGAGGTATGGATATCTATATTGAAAGTAGAAAGATGCACCGCTATGAAGGGTTGATAAAATTAATTGGATGAATTAGTAAGGGATTAGGGTTAGACAAAAAGTAACTTTGAAGTTGTGCCAAAATGGTCGAACACCTCATTGACTTTTAAAATGAATGAATGAAGACTACAAACTCATAAGGCAACCCTGCATAGCTATGATAATTCTAATGCTGATGATATATAATTTAAATATGCAACTGTTTGGTTTCTGGAGTTGTGTGAATGGAAAATGAAGTTAAGATCCCAGTTAATGGTCGAATAAATTTAGCTTTTGCAGATGGATATTGAGATGCTGGAAAGTAAACATATCATAGAAGGAGATTATTAACCTATTTTGTTTTTGAGTTGAAGACACATGCATTTTGATTAGAGTCGCTTAAATGATTCATGTAATGTTATTTAATTTGTTCTGATTAATATATAGCAGTGTTCCTAGGCTTCCTCTGTTGGAGGGAGGGAAGGTGACAAATGTAATTGAAATTGGATCCTAGGATTGAATGGCGAAGAAAGTGGTAAGGTCAGTATATTCTAATCTGGAGATTTTTCTTGTTCAATTATTTGTGCATGTTCATTATCCAAGAGTTTGCTAGATATACGGGTGAAGAAATTGAGAAAAGGATATTGATAAGTTGGTTTCTTCTGTGGCATATGATTTTAGGGATGGACTTTGCATATTGATCAAAACTTTAGATGAATAAAGCTATATGTCTAGCTCTATACTCTCTTTTAAGCTGAGAGGAGAGAGGAAATTTCGTTGGAATGTTAATTCTTGTGCACGAGTTGTACCATTACATAGGGAAATTTAACACTTTTCCTACACCTAGTGATAGCTTATATGTTTGATTTCTTGATATTTGATTACCTTTTTTTCAATGATTATGTCTAAATTTTTTTTCCTTGTACTCAAGTTCAAGGCTAATTGTTATCATGCGAGTTAGAAGGAGACTAGGCTTGAAGTTGTATGAACCCAGTAGGTTTAACATGGGAACCCGATAATTTTGTGTTGCGTTGGACAGTTTATAACCCATGCAAAAAGATGTAATTTATCGTGATTTTCCCCATATCTTTTTTAACATGATTTTGATAATACTTAGGCGCCTTTACCTAAGTTCTGATTAGAACCTCTTTTATTGGTATCAAATTGCTAGTTTTGCATATACTGACTGTGTTTGATTTGATGTTTGGTGGATAGTCATTTCGTTGTAAGTTTTTACTTGATGCGTGTTTGTGATCTACACTATGCAATATTCAGTACGTGCTGGTGACTGCATTTTTGTTTGATCTGCGGAAATCAAGTCCAAGCTTATTTTGGACACTTGATGGCCCCGTTTACATCAATATTTACCATTGCACTTGCCGAGTTGGTCCATTCATTATATTCTTAGATCATTTAGACATTGCCAATTTGATAAATATCTTAAGGGATAACAAGAGTTTGAGGATGGAAGTTGTCGTAAGAGGATGTTAATGAGTTGATACCGAGCTTGAAATCAATCCAATTACACCCTTTTGAGATCAAGTTTAATATTCTTTCATGACGTCAAGTCAAAGTAGATTGGAATTTCCTCAGAGGCATCCAATAAAATTGGAAGGATACAAAGAAGATTAGCATTGCCACTGCACAAGGATGATATGCATAAAGCAAGACTTGATTCAAAATTTTAAACCAACGTGAGAAAAAGTCGAAGCATATTGGAATGCATGAACATAGAGGAGGTGGAGAAGGATGTAGAAGAATGAAAAGGAGGCCAAAAAGATGTAGTTAGGCAGGTAACAATTGCAAACAAACATTTTGGAGAACGAAAATCATGGAAATTTTTTTTATGCTTCACATTAAAATATTTTGAACTTTTTATATGGTGAATTGATGCAACACAGCTTCTTAGATTGTATATAGGATATGATTTCATTGAGACCAGAGGAGGGGGTTAGAGGTGGTATCTAGCAGTGTCTGTTTGGAAGTGCAGGCTATTTACAAGAGACTGCAGTATATATTCATACCTTCCTGCTTTCTTATCTGTTGTGTGGGATTTAAATACTTGTAAGGGTGTAGAACATGTAGTATGAAATAACCTTGATTTGGATGTTAACTGACTTTTAGATTTATTCCATGTTGGGACGTTTGAGTGTTTTTGCTTCCACAACCAAATAATATTATTTTATGCCAACTAGACCGATATGATTTGCTGGACTAGGATTGTTAAAAGCTTGAACTTGCATTGAGACTATAAAACTATTTGGGATTTATGTCTTATTCATATCAAGAAACAAGGTTCCTAATTAGTCATCCCTTTGTTTCATTTAATCATTGTCATCATTAATCTTATCCTTATTATTTGGGGTCAACAAATGAATTCTCATTTTCATTCTTCACAACTTGTTATTCATATAACCTTATTTCAACCTCTTGTTTGAGCGTATCAAATTTTATTTCCTTTTTCTTATAGGCTTTATTATTGTAGTTCGATTGATGCAAATGAATTGGATTGTTATCGATTTAAGTTATTATGGTGTGGAATTTCTTAAATTAAGAATCTGATACTCTTCATTCTTTGTTTAAAATAGTCACATTTGCCCTCCGCTTATGTGGGGACACTGATTTTCTCTAAAGAGTTTGAACTTTGAGCTTCAAACCTTGATGACACATGAAACCTGAATCAATTTTCTGTTGCAAGCAACATCATTTCAGGCTGTAATGTCAAACAGTAATTACACACCTTTTTGGGCTATATATTATAGTATAGGTTTTTCACTTAGGTCGATGCTTCCAAAGTAGTTCCCACTAAGTCCCGTATGATATTATTGATTGGTTCGTCAAGTAAACTTGAAGTCTTTAATGGTAATATTGTGTTGACGTCCTTTTTTTTCCGTCATCGTTGGTGATGCTATGCACGAAAAAGAGTCCCAAAACACCTAAATTATAAAAATCGAGGCCCAAGTACCCCCAAAACATTGAATTGAGTCAAGGTGGCTGAACTTGGGTAGAATTAGTTGGGCTCTTTACCTCGATGAATACATGATCAACTATTAAGAAACACCTTGCTTCAAGCATCACACTGAGAATCTATTTTATCGTGTTGAAGATATTTACTACCATGCAATTTAATCTGCATGATTTTTTGTTTTTCAAAGTTATTACTCATACGCTCATCCCTTCAACCATTTATTTCAAGTTGTTCTTTCTTGGATTCTCGTAATATTTGTTTGACATTTTCGTCGATTTTTGGCAATTTCAAGTAAGAGGTGATGAAACTTTTTGAATTTATTCATATTGATTCATTTTTTGAAACTTTGATTCGTCACTACTAATGCTCTCTTAAGATTGTCTCCTATGACATGTCTGATACCAGAGGAGAAAAGCCCAAAGCACAAAAACTTTTATTATAGAAAAAAGAGCATTGCAACACAAACTAGAAATAACATCATCAAAGCACAAACGACACAAAAAAACACCTCGAGAATCTATCCCAAGAACGATGGAGGTTGGTGGGAATGCTCTCTTAAGATTGTCTCCTATGACATGTCTGATACCAGAGGAGAAAAGCCCAAAGCACAAAAACTTTTATTAATAGAAAAAGAGTATTGCAACACAAACTAGAAATAACATCACCATAGCACAAACGACACGAAAAAATACCTCGAGAATGTATCCCAAGAACGATGGAGGTTGGTGGGAAGGTGGGATAGCAGTTGGGAGTAGCGGGACATCAGTTGGGATGGTTGGCTGCTAGGAAGAGTGGAGGGGAAATAGTTGGCCAACAAGTTATTGCAGCAGAAATGGGGTCAGCAGCGCAGGGGGGAAGCGGTTAGGGATAGCCGACGGCTAAGGAAAGTGGAGGAGATGGAGTAAGGAAGATAAAATGGGAGATACAATTACCACCTAGGGGTATGATACAAGTGGAGCACGAATTCCTCCTCGGAAACAACCATAGAATGGGGAAAATGATTCCACACAAGAATCTGAAATCAACTTACAGCAAAAACTCTCTAGCTCTTAGCAAATTAGGATGCATATAGCCCTAGTTAGGTGGGAAACAAGAAAGGAAAGAAGAGAAGAAAGGAAAGAGGAAGAAAAGAAAAATCCTACAAAAGGGGTGGGGATGCTCAAAACATCTATTAAAATGCTTCCATGTGAAGAAGAAGCAGAAAATGATGCGAAAGAGAAGCGCGAGAGACTGCTCGCCTTGTCAGAAGCATCACCCTGGCCTTTTGGCCTCGGGATCACTCGGACCGGTCAGGGTGCTCTATTACTCTCGCTTGCCTGGGAGCCTTTCCGCTCCTGCTTCTTGCCCGTAAAGGATTGTTCCACACCCGTGTCAGTCTCCTGAGCTTGGGGGAGCTTCAAGCTCATTTGTCGAAAGCTTCTGTGGACACATGGACGGTGAGAGAGCTGTTGTAATCTCTTGGGACGAATCGATCATCGACTATAGTTCTAGTAGTTTGATCTCATAGGCGTTGTTCCAAAGCATGATCTGGTAGAATAGGTATCCATCCTTTTTTGGCACATCCCGAGTGAGAACTGTATATAGAGGAGGGTTCTTGCAATGCAACTCTCGTGCTCTTACATTTGAAATCTTCTCTTTCCACTTCTCGTGCCTAGTGTTTGGTGGTTGAGTAACAGGATTGCGAAGAGAACTCAATTCGTGGATGAAATCTGTGGAAGAGTGTGTCAGTCTCACTATCGGCCACTCAAGAGGGACATCTGCATCAATGACAGGACCTGGATCTCATGGATGAAATTCAGTCCCCATTAAATTCCTTGACCAAGGGGGGTTCATTTAACCCTGTCTGGTTATTTGACGAGATGTCCCTGCTGACTTGAAAGTAACCTATGAATAACTCGATGTGATGTCCTCGACATGGCACCTAATAACCAAATTTTTGACATGCAAGACATTCCTTTGTATGGGCTACTTAGGAGGGCGGGATATAAATTTGAAATATCTGCAATGCTCTGATCTGTGATGTCCCTATATAAAAGTGGTTGGTTCCTCAAACTCATGCCCGTCCTTTTTCGATATTCTAAGTCAACCCTGTTGGTGTTCCTTTTACCGCTTGTGAAATAGTAGCTTGGGGTACCACCATTTCATATTCTTCATGAATTTATATCAAGGTCACTACTTTTTTGAACGACTAGTGTTACCTCAACTAAAATCTCTCTCTCGGGATCCATTGGCGGCATCTCTTCCTCGCTAGTTGCAAGTGGAGAATTCTCCTTGAAGTCTTCAACTTCTTTTGTATTAACGATGTCATTGCCCAATTTTTCAGCGACACCTTACTCAATGAAACAAATCTCTTCTTTGGTGGTGCATTCTGATTCCATCATAATCCGTGGCACTTACAACACTTCTTGGTGGTGACAGATTTAGGGATGCGGCCGGTCATTCCTCTGCTCTCTACTCTAAATTAGTTTGTCCTCTGACGGGGTCATTTTGGATATTTGTTTAAGTGCACTCTGGCTATAAGATCCCGAGGTTAACCCCCTGCCTGTAAGATATGGGGGTCGCTCGGTGGTGTGGTCCCTCCACTTTTGAAGATAGAGTCTGAAGTTTCAGTTTGTAGTATCTTGGTAGGAATTGGTACTATGTCTCCCATTTCATCCTCAGATTCTCTTGTTCTCCCCCTCAACACTCCCGATCATGGTCGAGGGTAACCTTTTATTCAATTTCATTGTCAATGTATGCAATTCACTTGTAACAAAGCGGCCTTTTTTTGTTATAGGCTTGCTTTGGATTGGTTTTTTGTTTTGGAGGCTCACACTTGTGACCCCAATTTTTTCAATGTCGCGGCGGATGTCGTCATCCATATTTCTTCCTCTGTGTAACTATTTAGCATTTTTTTGTACTTTTTTGATATAGTAATGCAAAATGCACACATTTCTAGGAAAGTTTCGGACATGTATCTCATCAGGGGCATGACTAATATTTATAGTTGGGAGGTGAGAGATGTTTAAAATTTTAACTTAGGGTTTCTGATTATAAAAATCAACAAGAGGAATTGAGGGTTAGGTCAAAGTTTTTGGTTATGGTTGGGGATAGGAAAGAACAAAAATTTTTGTGGGGTTGGCTTGGCCTGGGGCGGATGCTAGGAAACCCTAGGATGAGACTAGGGTTACTGATATCAAATAATACTGGATGAGAAAAGCCCAAATCACAAAGCAACTTTTATTAATAGGAAAAGAAAGTTACAACACAAACTATAAATAACTTCACCAAAACACAAATGACACAAATGGACACCTCGAGAGTGTATCCCGAGGGAGGTGGAGATTGGTGGGAAAGTGGGGTAGTAGCTAGGAGCAGTACGAGAGCAGTTGGGACGACTGACTGCTTGGAAAAGCGGAGGGGGAAAGAGTTGGAAAAGTTATTGCAGCAGAAACGGGGTCGGCGGCGCAGGGGGAAGCGGTTGGGGAGAGCTTGAGGCTAAGGGAAGTGGAGGAGGCGGAGTAGGGAAGATAAAATGGGAGATATAATCACTACCTCGGAGTAGGATATAGCTAGAGCACAAGCACCTCCTCGGATACAACCCTACAGGAAAAAGGATTTCCAGCAGGAAATTCAAAATCAACTCACAACAAAAACTCCCTAAATTCTTAGCAACCCAGAATACATATAGCCCTAGCTAAGCGGGAAACAAGAAAGGAAAGAAGAAGAGGAGGAAGGAAAGAGGGAGAAAAGGATACTCCTATAAAAGGAAGGGGTGGGAATACTCAGAATAGCCATTAAGATGCTTCAATGTAGGAGAAAAGGAAGGGAAAGAGAAGCACGAGCCTAGTTAGAAGCATCGCCTGGGCCGCTCAGCCTTGGAGTCACCTTGGCCCCCAATTTGAGCGGTCGGGCTGGTTCACTGCTCCCGCTCGCCCGGGAGCCCTCCTGCTCCAACTTCCTTCCCGTGCTGGATTTCTTCCCTCCTGCGTCAATTTTATATTTATATTGTCAATTGTATTTTTTTCAGGCTATGGTTGCTATCGAATTATCATTGGTAAGCTGCACAAATCAGCCTTCTAGTCAGCTGACTTTGTTTGCTCTAGAGCATCACTCTGTACTTGTAAATTGTTTTTCGGAGCACAAGATCTCGACCTTCCTTTAATGATAACCAAGAAGAATGTTTTAGATAAAAGCTTAAATGACACAAAGTATTAATGAATATCCTTTACAATTCATTTGATACTTTTTTATTTACAAGGAAATAGCTTTAGAGAACAACTACCCCACGCTTTGCAATGACAACATTCGACCTATTTCTTATGATGCTTTTCATTGACGACTGTCCAATTTAGCCACAATAGTGCCATTAGATGAACAACAAATCTATGACAATGATTTTCAATTTTCCTATAAACGCTTGAAAATTGATGGATGTTTTTTGTCGCTTACTCAATATAATGCTATCAAATGTAATAATGATGGTAACCATATTTTTTGCCACTTAATGATTCAATGAATTTTGTCTTCAATCAATTTATTATTGCTATATCAATGTGTTGTGGAAATTAGAAATGATGAGCATGGCATCAATCATCTTGTCTCCCACTGAAACCTAATCATGAAACAATATCTCCCATCTACTACGATTTGCCCATTCTAATTTATTGTTGGGCTTGCTACATATGATGATAATAATTGCTTCACTTGTTGACATGGAGATCAAACAATGTGATCTCACTTTTATGAATATTTTTAATAATATCAATGTGTCTTTAAAATTAGAAATGATGAGCATGGCTTTAGTCATCGCGTCTTCCATTGGAACCTAACGATCAGACAATGTCTTTCATCTACTCACTTTGATGATCGCCTCACCACATATGATAATGACAATCATTTGTGTGCAGACCCTTCAAGATTGAATGATGCTTCTCATGTCTACGTTTGTCCTAGCATTGTGATAGGCATGTTAGGATGTCTCTTATATGATGACCTTGATTATGTCTCCTATCATTCAAAGAGTTAATGTCGTTTTAGGCTTATGCAATTAACACTATAATTTAAATCGATGGTTTGGTGCTTCACAAATGATATTTATTCTCCCAATTTGGATATGCTGTCTTCCATGTTCACGTTACATGTCATGCAGTGTGGAGTTTAGGCTCACAATGAGAGGGAGAGAGGGGGTGAGTTTGGTGTGTGATGACATTATTAAACATCTTTCAAAATTCTTATTAGTTCAAATCCATACGCTGAACTTGATATAAAACTATAGAGTACCAAAAAAAAAAAAAAAAAAAATGCAAGTTTAGGTGTATAAGATATGCAAGAAGTGATGAAATAATATGATTGAGTACACAAATATTAATCACAATATAGATGACATTGCACTCAACAAGCGGCAAGGTATAATGGAATGATCATCATTGGTCATCATCACCAATATATGTGATATTTTTAGTGTTTTCTTGAAATGACATCATTTACCATCTATAACTCATCTTTAAAATGTAGGGCCTCTAAGCAAGCCTATTAAATTGGTCATCCTCACCATGGTTTACCCAATAGCTATATAACTTATAGAAGCACTTAGATAACCTTTAGTCACATGAAATAAAGGTATATGATTATTAAATTAGTAATGATTCATGAATGAGTCACATAGTCTTTTGAGGTCAACAATCTCCCCTTATTCGATGATGATACACCGACACTAGTGTGAAGGGATAAAAATTAATAAAAACTAATTGATCTAAACTCTCCTTACTAGATATATGAAGATAAAAGTAACTGTTCTTCTATACATGCATCTATCACATCAACATGTAATTAATCAAAAGCGGTCACCATAAATTTTAGTTTGGTGTAATGACTAGTGATATTTTCCTTTTAAACACAATATTCTAAAGAGAAAATTTGAATGAAATGAAGAAATCATTTAAATAACATGTATGAGAGATTAAAATAAAAAGTATTATGATGTAAAAGATGATAAGACAATTGAAATTAAAATGTTAGACATAAAATTAAATCCTAGTTTAATAGTAAAAGCAATGTCAATCCTATTTCTAATTTTGAAAATATTAAGTCAAAATGCTGATTTTTGGTGATTGAACTTATAAAACAAATTTGATAATTTCATCGTGATAGCAATTTGTTTAAAATTTTCTATTATGTTACAATTGGGATATGATAAAAAATATGATATCAATGTTGAAAAAAATAATTATGAAGTATTCAAGTCATGAGGCCAATTGTTCTTTAATCATTTAATATAATTGTTCTTGATTAAACTGAGGATTTCAAAACATATTTGCGTAAATTAAATGAACATGCATATGCAACATTTAAAAAAATTTATTTATGCAAAAGAAAATCTTCATGCCTAATTAAAGAAAATTTTAGTTAGATAAAAATCTAAGCTTACTTGAAATTCTAAGTCATTTTGTAGCCGCTATAAGCTAAGATAAGAAGCCTAATGTGATTTAAAACAAAAGAAGCCATATGTGATGAAATCAAAAGTAAATTTTCTCAAGTAATGATTCTCTAACATGCCATAAGTATCTTGAGAAAGGTCATACCAATCTAATTTTCAAGCTGCTAGAGAAGGCACATGGGTTCAAACCAAGGTGTTAGAGCATGATCACATCAATTATGAGTAATACTTGGTCTCTAAAAATAAACTTCTAACAAAGTGAATAAAATGACATCAATTATGAATTATTCAAGTCATGATGCCAATTGTTCTTTAATCATTTATTATCATTGATCCTGATTAATTTAAGGGTTTCAAAACATATTTGCATAAATCAAATGAATATTTATATTTTGCATGCAAAAGAAAATCATCATGCCTAATTAAAGAAAATTGTAGTTAGATAAACTAAGCTTACTTGAAATTTTAAGTCATTCTGTAGCCGCTATGAGCTAAGATAAGACTCCTAATTTGATTTTGAAAAAAAAAGAAGCCATATATGATAAAATCAAAAGAAATTTTCTTAAGTATTGATTCTCTAACATGCCTTAAGTAGCTTGAGAAATGGTGATACCGATCCAATTTTCAAGCTGTTAGAGAAGGCACATGGGCTCAAACCAAGGTGTATGAGCATGATGACATCAATTATGAGTAATACTTGGTCTCTAAAATTAAACTTCTAACAAAGTGAATAAAATGACCATAACATGTGAAGAGCTAAACCATTTAATAAGAAGATTGTGCTTAAAAAAAATGTAAAATATGTGGATGAAACTTGGCTACCAATCAATGTTTATAATGAAATTTAAAATTTTTTTATTATAAACTTAACCCATGACAAAGCAATCACAAAATTTGGAAATTAATCAACTTTTATTTAAGAAGTACACCAAAATAAATGACTTCGTTTACATGCAAATTATAAAACATTATCAAAATTAATTCCTAAAATATGTTTTAGAACACAAATCATATATTCATAATTAATTCCTCATTATGCATGAATTCAATTACATATGTATGTATGAGAATTAAATTAATCTTAGGACCATAATTAAGTTAGGAAGATGTTAGAATTATACCAAACCTGCACTTCTTACCATGCAAACTTTGATTTGGATTGCACTTGCTTGATAGTCCATATTGAAATTTTGTATTTTGAATTAATACTAGTCTGTCCTCTTCCATCCTTTATGAAGATCAAGGTCGTGAAAATCGGACCGGACATCAAAACAGAAGATGGAAAGGTTCAAGGTTCATTAAGTCAATCGGGGTTGAGCCGGATGACATAATAAATATATAAAGTAATTAAATATGACCTAATTTATACAATAATAATATGATAAATTAATAATACAAATATTTTTGGGCTTGATTTATAAACTAGCCGAACACGAATAAATATTTGTTTGTTCATGTTCGGCTTGTTTTGACTTGAAATTATTAAATAATTAAATAATTAAATAATTAAATAATAATATTTATTTATATCTTTTTGTAATTTTTATATGTATTAAACAAATGCTAATTTTTTTTAAGAAAAAAAAATTTAAGTGGCATATTTTTAAAAAATACAAGTTTTGGTGTTGGATATACAAATAAATAAGATTTTCGTGATATGCATGTAAATATTCCTAAAAAAATTTAAAAATACAAGTTTAGGTGTTAGATATGTAAATAAATATGGTATGCATGCAAATATTTCTAAAAATATAAAAAAATACAAGTTTAGGTGTTAGATATGTAAATAAATAAAATTTGAGTGGTGTGCATTTAAATGCTAAACTTTTTTTATTTTTAAAAAGTATTTAAGTAATATATTTATAAAAAAATCAATTTGAGGTGTTAGATATGTAAATAAATAAGATTTGAGTGGTATGTATGTAAATTTTCTTAAAAATATAAAAAATACAAGTTTAGGTGTTAGATATGTAAATAAATAAGATTTGAGTGATATGCATGTAAATATTCCTAAAAATATACAAAAATACAAAAGATTTTGTGTTAGATATGTAAATAAATATGATTTGATTGGTATGCATGTAAGCATTCCTATACAAAAGTTTTGGTGTTAGACACGCAAGTATATAAGATTTGATTGTTATGCAGGTAAATATTCCTAAAAACATAGAAAATACAAGTTTTGGTGTTAGATATGTAAACAAAGAAGATCTGAGTGGCATGCATGTAAATATTCCTAAAAATTCACATAGAAGTTCTTCTAGCTACCTTTGGTCCCAAATATGTAGCTTTGCCTTTAGAAATTATTTAGATCTCTATAAAATGAAGTTTTAGCTTTCAATGGATTTCACCAAAAATTCTGCATATCTCAAATTTTCAAATCCTTGATAATGGATTTCCTAAAAAAAAAAATAAAAAATAAATATAAAAGCGGTTTATTTGAATCATGCCAGGTACAACAGTTCTCCAGTTGAACCGCTGGTTCAGTCTAGTTTTGGCCGGTACGATGCAGAAACGGTTTTTAGCCTGCCCGGATCGGACCACTGGCAGGTTCACGGTCGAACCGGTTGAACCGGCCGGTTTGATCTGGTTTTTCAAACCTTGATGAAGATAAACCTCTATCAACAAAATTAAATCTTGGATTTTGGCATCCCAATAGGCGTATATCCCCTGATGTTAATACATAAAGAAGTGTTAAGTTTGTATAGAGGCTAAGGAACTGTATACTTTTCTTTCTAGGATTCATGTGCGAGGCATCGATCTTAGCATTTGAAAACCTCCAAAAAGAGCAAACATATGGAACATGCCCTATTCTATTATTGTTAAGTAGACAATATGCTTGAAAGAGCATGCATAAGTGATTTTTCATTTCTTTTTTTTGGGAGTTAGTATGTACATGTGAATTTTGATAAAATGAGAAACATGCATACAAGAACTAGAACTTTTCTTAAAGTAAAACTAGCATGTGATTTAAATTTGCAGCAATCATGTCTAGATTCTGCATGTGGAAAATATGTAATAGAAGTAACGGATAAATCATTCAATTTTAATCTACGACTAGCATTCTGTTTTATTATTATGTTTGCAGATAGAATTTGTTCATTTGTTTAACAAAGTGGCATTCTCAACTTCTACAGATTTTAATCCTACTATTCAAATGAATGTGATCATAAAAGTACTAGATGAACTAGTAAGTATTTAAATTATTTTAGCGATCAAGCAAGTAATTTCATTTTCAAGGTGAACAATCTTTTCATAGGATTTTACCATGTCATAAAAAATTTGATCATTTTTTCTTTTTGAATTTATGAAGAAGTTTCTATAAGATTTTGATTCTTTCTTGCTATATTTGGTATGTTTTTAAAATTTTCAAAATTAATTGTTAACACTTCAAAATCATTATAAATTTCTTAAGAAATAATTATATCGCTTTCAAGGTTCAAAACAAGCTTGAGAGGAGGGGTGCGCTTTTTTTATTTTCTTTCTCTACCTCATCAACCAATATCACAAAAGCTTTTGCATCTTCTTTGTGTTTCTTTGCAGTGGACCTTTTTGTTTTCTTGCTTCTTTTATGTCTCCTTAGAAAATATCTCAACTTTCCTAACTTTTGAGCTTGTTGGAAATTTTCTTCGAGATTTATTTATTTCTCTCATTTGTCTTATATTCATTATCAAACAAAGCAATTAGTATCTAATATAAATTTATTAGTATTGAGATTAGCTATTAATTTATGTTGATTTGGTGATAGCCCTCATGTAAATGCAAAATTGCTAAAGAATGTGATTTGCTTAAGTCAAATCCATTGGAAGAATGTAATTTACCATTCACAACATAGATGCCACATTTTAATTCTAATACTTAATATCAATATGTTTTTTTTCAAATATTAATTTTATTTCATCTAAAATTGGAGGGTTTAAGTTGTTGCGTCCAATAGGCCAAATATAACCAGGAGTGTGTTTCATAAGGATCTAAAGTGGTATTAATCCAAAAAACAGAGTTGCTCTAATATCATTTATAGAGTCAAGACACACTAGAAGGGAGGGGTGTGAAATAGCCCTGCACTTTTTGCATACAACACAAAAGTTTTTCACTCTAGATCTCACACAATCAAACATAATGTGATGCAAAAGCCACAATAATAATTACACACAATAATAACAACAAATGTTAAATAAAGTAACGTGCAAAAGCTAGATAAGATAACTAAGTATATTGTGCTATCTTCTGCTATGTAAGCAATAAATTCTACAAAATGTAACATGCTCATCGATGAATAATTTATGCTTAGTACAGTATGATTTATATGCATGGCACCATTATAAAGTACATGGAAGGTGCTTAGGAAGTGGATTTTGTGGGGAGATAGTTGTGAGATAGCAAGGTAATGAGAATATGAGAGGTCGGCGACGTTTGGAAGGGGTAGGAGGTGTTCGACGACTATCCAGATTGAAAACAACATAGAAACCATGAAATGTTGGTTCCGATGAGGAGCCGTTATGGAGGAAGATCCACCATTTATTCTTGAGCAAGCTACAGACACATCACTCATAAAAGGAGGAGGATACAACACTCCTAATACAATCCATCTCGTGTCTTGAAGGTTGTCTTCCACTCATCCTATGGTCCTATTCTGATCTGATGATAGCCACTATGCAAATCAATCTTGGTTAAGACACTGGCTTCATGTAATTGATCATGTAAATTGTCTAATTTTGAGACAATATATATTTGATTGTGATTTTGCTCTCGGTTTTGCTTTCTATACACGTGCCACGATCCATCTTCTTTGACACAATCAAAGCTAGCACAACTCATGAACTGGTGTTAGCACAAACTAGTCATTGAGCTCTTTGTTCGTCAATTTAATTTTGTAGCTCCTTATAATATGTTGGCTGCATCCGATAAGCTGGTCGATTGGAGAGCACTAATATTGAGATGAAGTCTATAACATGCTAAATCTCTCACAAGGGTCACAATCTGTACGATATACTGTCAGTTAGAATATTCTGAAACTGTTGTAGTAAGGTTCACACTACTTTAGATATCGGCTCTTTCCTATCACTACTTTCAGCATCACCAAGGAAGGTCTCACTATCGTCTTTATCATAGCTGGTAAAAATATAGCAGGAGGCACAATAGCTGCTTTCTCTATCTGAGCATTTATTACTGTCGACTCATTTAATGATAGAAGTATAATGCGCTTCATACCTTGTTAAGTATTTAGGTGTTTATGACCATTATGAAGGTTACTCTTGTCATACTATCACGGTCAAACCAACAAAATATGATATGCATTCATAGGCATTACATCATGTCTAACTTGATCATGTTGTTTAGTTCTAATTGAAAATTTTATTATACATTTTTCGTGACAATAATCTCATTTTCCTTCTTCAACCAAGTCAAGGAATATCGTTGGGAATATTTTTGGATAGTGGGACTCAGTGTAGATATCACATTTTCATAGTTGCTTTTATCTATATTCGTAATGGGTATGCAAGATGTTATGCTTGAGCCACAATTGATCCCTCTTACGCTCCTTCTAGAGAACTCATTGAACCATTAGGATCTCACTGTCAGCTGTGGATAGCACTCATCTCTAATCACCTCCCATGAGTCTTCACTCTCCGACTCCTTTATTGCACCATGCTCAATAAAAAACATTATCCTCATATTTGGGCAGTTGGATACAATGTGCTATCCATGAAATTTGAACCACTTCATGGTCAAAAATGTTTTGGGGTTGTTAGTCCGGGCAGTCTTCTTTTCCTTGTGTGCGGCTTCTCTTCACGTAGGGATGGTCTGGGTACTCTTTTTTGTGTACTCTTGTTGCTTGACCTGATGGTTGAACCGTGTTTGAAGGGTGGTTTAGACTTGATACATTTGTGTTGTCTCTCCACCTTTAGGGTTAAAGTTTGAACATCATGTAATTATAATAGATTGTAATAATTCCAAGTTGTCAATAGATGGTCCCCAAAATATCGGGCTATAATGAGCTCCTCAGGCTGAACTAGTTTTTACTTCAATATAAGCTGCAAGAGTTTAGCGGTGTACTCTACTGATAGATTTTTATGCTATAAGTGATGAATCTCAAGAATATATCCTCTATGTAATGTGCCGGTAGGTACTTGCGCCGCATCTCCCTTTTGATCTTCAACCAGATAGTGATTTTATTTTTTCCTTCATGCTAATGTAGGCACTCCAAAATTTTCACCATAGAGACACACTGTTTAAATTAGATGACTAATAACATTTTCTTTCTATCAGGTGAATGTCTTTGTACTCAAAACACTTATTCTACTATTTGGAGCCACTCAATAAATTCGTTTGGATCCGTGCAACTTTCAAAATCCGATAAATCCATTTTTATTTTGAAATCCTAGCCTCTTATATGATTTTTCATGCCAAATTGATGTGGTATTTGCTCTTCGTTGCTTGAAGCTTATTTTTGAAAAGTGTTTTCTTCATCTCCTTCATCTAAGCAGCCACCTTGTTGCTGTGAGTGACTTCCCAATTTTGTCTCCTTTCAAAATCAGCGAGCCTCTAGTGCAATTTATGAAAATTCTCATTACAATTTCTTCATAGTAAGCTCTTAAACACCTTATTAAGGGTTTCTCCTTTGATAGCATGACATTTTTTTTTTCAATTAAAATTTTGACTAGAAGGAAATTGTGGTTTATTGTTTGGACTAGATGGGCGATGTGGGGGTAAATTTTTATGTAGTTATTATGCTAGGTTATATATAATTTTGTTTTAGACCAATGAGGACAAATTTATAAAATTTTCGGATTTGTTTGGCTTTGATATCAAATAACACCGTTCTAGGGTTCCTAGAAGCTGTTTAGGTAATGTATTTAGCGTGGAGGTGGTTATGGACTAGAAAGGGTATGAGAATGTGGAAGCTTGACGGCGTTTGGAAAGGGCATAGGAGATTTTCAGTGGCTATCCTGGTTGAATACAGTGAAGAGAACCATGAAACATCTGTTCAGACAAGACAAGGCAATGTTTTTGGGAGAGATCCGCCACCTGTTCCTGAGGAAACTATACACACAACTGGCTAAAGGAAGATGACATTGCACTTCATAGAACAAAATTTCAGAAAATAAGATATTCAAATATGCAAAATAAATACAAAAAATCTAAAAACAATAACTAAAATGTATAAATTGTCTCTTAATAGAAAACTATTCTAATTAGAAATATCAAAATAGGAAATAAAGACCCGCAGGATGACCTGTTCCATAAAGAAAAGCAAAAAATCTTGTTGAAGTTTCTACTAGTATGGGAATCCGCCTGGTTAGTCATCTCGTGATCACAGAATTTCTGATTCTGCATCATGTGGAATCCTACAATTGCGGTCCTGCCTCAGTGCTGCTCAACTATGTAATTACATAAACTTGTTATCAATTAAAATTGATCGC
Source organism: Phalaenopsis hybrid cultivar (assembly GCA_002079205.1). Classification (NCBI taxonomy): domain Eukaryota; kingdom Viridiplantae; phylum Streptophyta; class Magnoliopsida; order Asparagales; family Orchidaceae; genus Phalaenopsis; species Phalaenopsis hybrid cultivar. The sequence goes on along the minus strand of JXCR01092387.1, from coordinate 49,586 downwards.
CCAAAAGCAAAAAAAAGCACAAACAAATGGTGATTTTGGTTAAATGATTATGCTAATAAGAGTGTTTGAATTATAAACACAATTACATGAAATATTTACATGACACTAGCTTATAAGATTAATCTTTCCAAACACCAAAAAACATATGTCCACACAATAATGTTATGATGGTTTCATGAATAAACCTTTATTTAAAGATCCATCGACCTTTTCAGCACAATATTTTAACTTAAGGATCATTTAACCAAGTAGATCATTAATTATATATAAGACCATAAATAACAAGTTGATGTGCAATGAGGGTAAAGGCTATTCTATATAGAAAAACAAAGACGATTGATATTTATATGATTTAGTCTACCAAATTGCCCAGGTGTATGCCTAGCCCCTTAGAACTCCACTTTCTACGTTTGTAATCATAAGCTACTCTTTTGCGACTTGTAAGTGGAGATAATTTGATGCGTCTTTGAGACGAATCATACCTCAACTTACTTAAGGTGGAACCATATTGTCACTTCTTATAGAGGAACCTCACTTCAGCAAACACTTAATAGTAATTGGGGAAGACAACTTCTTCCACAAGTCCTTCAAGCCTTCGGTGATGGCTAAGGCTATCATCTACTAATATTAAGTTTATAAATTTTAAATACTAAAGAATTGCGAAGTTACAAATCAAATACTAGAAAAAAAGGCCACATGTTTGAGAGAGGATATTACTCTAAATTTGTTCTCAACAGAATGAGAGGATGAACACTTGTTTGCTTTTCCTTCATGAATTTATATCTTTAATGCTCCAAGTACTCTCTTTTATTTATAAAAGTATGAGTGGAAAATTATCTTTTACTTGAAGTGAGATGGTAGCATATATAGAGTTGATTAGGTGACTAGAAGCAGCCAAAGCAGCTCCCCTGATCGGATAGGAATGAAAAATCAATCATCAAACAACTATTTGAACCAGTGATAACAAGCCAAAATTGGTTTAATGATGACCTATAAAAGTTATCATTGAGTTAAACTAATTACGGCAACCTGTTAAGGATAGCAGTGACTTACAAATGAATAAAATTTTAAGCAAAAGATATCCAGCTTACAGTGCAAAGCAAATACTTTTTGATGACTCACAAACTTAAACCTCCCCTGTTAATTGTTATGTTTTAGGGTAGAGGATAACTCAATTATATATTGAAATGCCTAAATACACACTAAGCTATTTTCTGGATTTATCATTTTGGCTGGAATGAGCATGATCACCATAGTTTAGCTAATACCTGTATAACTTACAGAAGCACTTTGCAAGCCATTAGTTGACATTCCACATATGTTTATTCATGTTATTCCATGTCGACACATGAAACTTTTATCTTTTGGCTGGAAATGTGGGTGAAGTAAAACAATAAGTGGCAGCATTGCCCTGAATTGAATTATAGTATTACATTTTTTTTTTTCGTTGAATCTCCATGGTATTGGTTGCTTTATTTAATGCTGTTGAAATTGATAGGATATTACCCTTCAATCTTTCAAGCTTCCACGCCCGGCACTTTGTATTGGTGGAATACTGCAAGTTGAGTTGTTGGGCAGGGTTCAAGTACAAGAGCTGGATGGCTTATACTATATATGGTGAGTGATACAGAGAACACTTGCCTTTTGTTTGTGTTTTTGCTGCAGTTCCACTATTGAAACTGCCATCTATTTTTTTCTTTTAAACTGTCATATTTTGTTTTTATAGTGTATTTTCCAGGTTTTATAGTGAGTGGTAGCTTTGGTATCTTGCATGATTCAAGATAACTATTATCAATACAAGGAAGTTTGTTGTATTTGTGGAAGCACTTCTGTTTGCTTAGCAGGCCTATTCCAACATATTTTATGCTACCTCGATATGATTATCAGCTCGTATTTACTGTCTCCATAAGCTTTTTCTTGGTGCCTGAAGATAATTTTTTCAAATTTAAACCGTATTGGAAACTAGAAATCTTCTTGGTGTTGATATGTTAATTTATGCAAAAGCAGGAACTAATAGTGCGCAGTGCACTTGCATTAACCTTCACTCATCAGTAGCTTTCAGTAAATGAAAATGATTGTTGAATCTTGATTCTTTTTTTTGGAATGAAGTGTTCCTTGCAGTATTCCACATCTTTTTATGCTTTTTATATTATATTATAACATATGTATAACTAGGTTGTGCGGCACAGTTAATTTAGAACAAGTTTAAATGATGGAAACTTTCATTGCTTGTTTACAACTGGAATTACTTCCTAATCCTTTATTCTAGTTTTTGAACCAATATTTTATTTTTTCCATCACCAGTGTAACCTGCGTTGATGCATTCGGCCACTCTCTCCACTCTCTTAATCCGCGCTTAGATGTTGTTTATGTCGGAGATGGCCGTGAAATGGTGCTTAGATGGCAACTGGATGATGAGGACTACTCTTCAGAAGATGACTGCTCTGCAGATGATGCAGAGGCTCAGGCATCCTCAGCTTGACAATTCTCAGTGAGCGAGCTGGCATGGCCCCTCCCCATTCCGATTGGTGCAGCTGAAAGCGACTCAGATGATGAGCTACTGCTATAGAATGCTTGCTGTATATGTTGCTTCTTGCCAATGTTTGATGATGCATGGTGCTATTTTTGGTTAATGATGGTTTCCGCCCGGTTCCAAGTGCTAAATGGTGTTTTACGTTTTTCCGGCCATTCAATAATACATAGTACATAAAGATCTGTTTCTTTACTCTATCTGAAGCGTATATGACAACCGACGAGTTTTCAACATGTGGACATTGGCATTGTATTTTGTGTCTATATGTGTATGTAATATTGTTTGGTATTGGAAGTCAAATGAATATACATGCTGTCCTTACAAATATAATTTATTTCGAGAGGTTTTTTTTTTTTTTTTAGCTCAATTCTTTGCAGTTTTCATTTTTTTTTAAAATATTTATTTCTCAATTTAATGGTGAAAACGTAAAATATTTTTAAATAAGTTTTTTTTAACGGATTTTAGTATATTCTATACTTGGATGTTTATGTCCATGTACATGTATGTGGAAGTGTGGATCAAATAAGAGCTGATTTTTTTTTTTTTGCATTGGAGATGACTAAATAACACATAGCATGTGAAACGACAATGGATTTTATTATTAATTATGGATCTTATTATAAACAAGTGGTTTGAAGATTCGAGTATCATTGTTGTCAAATATTTTTCTTTTGTTTAATTTGGTTGGGAAACATGATTGTCAAGTATCATTGTAGTCAAATTTTGTTTAAATTTCAAACAAGTGGTTTGAAATTTAAAATTTGTTTAGGAAGCTCATTTAAAAACTATGACTGGTTTTTTTTTCTTAATATAAAATTATAAAAAAAAAGCTTTAATATCATGAAATCAAAGAGGATGGAAGGGACTTGTCGGAAAGGCTGCATTCAATTCAATTTAATTTTGACTATAAATAAGTTAAGATTTCTTCCTGATAATCAAGACCAAGTGGTATCAAATGATATTAAAGCTTTTTTTTAAAAAATTTATATTAGAAAAAAAATCCAGTCATAGTTTCTAAAATGAGCTTCATAAAGCTAATTTTATGTTTCAAAATACAATGAGCGATGGCTGCTTNTATTATTAATTATGGATCTTATTATAAACAAGTGGTTTGAAGATTCGAGTATCATTGTTGTCAAATATTTTTTTTTTTGTTTAATTTGGTTGGGAAACATAGTTATTGGTGGGTCTCAAATCTCGGATAGGAAAAGTAAAGGGTTGTGTTAGGTAGTTGATAGTGAGCATAAAACTTTGTTGAAAAATTATGACATGAATTCTTTAAATTATTGTGTAAATGTTAGGGTGTCCTTTGTAAACGTTGCACTGTATAATCTGAATATATTGAGAAGTGTGTAAGAGCCACTATATCGTTATCTGGGTGGTGTGATAAATAAGCAAGGGTTCCCACATTATGCACGAATGTGTACAAAGAAGCTGGTCTAAGAAACTAATATTAGGATATAATTTTGAAAAATAGTTACTCTCAGAGTAAATTAATGAAACCACTAGATATTATAGTTTATAGGAAGATAAATGTCTTATGCTTACAAAAAATTAAATAAGTTGGAGAAAGAAACTAAATGAGTTGGAGAAAGGGTTGTGGAGATTGATTGTTTAGGTTTTAAACTTTGGTATTCATATAGGAGTTGGACTAGAAATGGTACAAGTGTAATTTATATAAAAGTTTAAAAAGTAATGTTGTAAAAATTAATAGAATTTGAGATAGAATTATAGCCCTATTGATTTCTATTTATATTATGGTTTTTAACGTTATAAGTGCTTATGCTCTTCAAGTTGGTTTCAATATAGGTTCAAGAAAAAATTTTTTGGAATGACCAAGAATAGTTAATACAAACGATGCCTCTTAAAGAAAGAATTTTTATTGGAAGAGATTTAAATGGTCATGTTTGTAGAGTAATAGGAGATTTTAGAAGTATTCATGGTGGATATGATTTTGGAGTGATTAATGAAGAAGATAGAATCATATTAGATTTTACTTTAGCTTATGATTTTATTATTGTTAATACTTTATTTAAGAAAAAAAATACACATAGTTTTACTTATAAGAATGGATTTAATAAAATATAAATTGATTATTTTCTTATGAGAAAAATAAATCATCGAGAAGGTAAAGATTGTAACGTCATTCAAAGTGAAAATTTAAGTACTCGACATTAATTATTAGTTTTGAAATTTAAGATGAGTTGGAAAATGNTGAATATACATGCTGTCCTTAGAAATATAATTTATTTCGACTGGGTTTTTTTTTTTTTTTAGCGCAATTCTTTGCAGTTTTCATTTATTTTAAATATTTGTTTCTCAATTTAATGGTGAAAACGTAAAATATTTTTAAATATTTTTTTTTTTTAAGGATTTTAGTATATTCTATACTTGGATGTTTATGTCCATGTACATGTATGTGGAAGTGTGGATCAAATAAGAGCTGATTTTTTTTTTTGCATTGTAGATGACTAAATAACACATAGCATGTGAAACGACAATGTATTTTATTATTAATTATGGATCTTATTATAAACAAGTGGTTCTTATGGTCTTAAACGTTATAAGTGCTTATGCTCTTCAAGTAGGTTTCAATATAGGTTCAAGAAAAAAAATTTTGTAATGACCAAGAATATGTAATACAAACGATGCCTCTTAAAGAAAAAAAAATTATTGAAAGAGATTTAAATGGTTATGTTGGTAGAGTAGTATGAGATTTTAGAAGTATTCATCGTGGATATGATTTTGGAGTGATTAATGAAGAAGATAGAACCATATTAGATTTTACTTTAGCTTATGATTTTGTTATTGTTAATACTTTATTTAAGAAAAAAGATACACATAGTTTTACTTATAAGAATGGATTTAATAAAATATAAATTAATTATTTTATTATGAGAAAAATAAATCATCGAGAAAGTAAAGATTGTAATGTCATTCAAAGTGAAAATTTAAGTAGTCTACAATAATTATTACTTTTGAAATTTAAGATGGGTTGGAAAATGAAAAAAAAATATAATGAAACTTTATCATAGAATTAAATGGGGCAACTAAAAGACATAAATTTAATTTTATGAGCAGACTTCAATATTTTATTATTTGGGATGTTCATGAAGAAGCTAGTTCGATGAGATAAAGTAACAAAGNTGTGAAACGACAATGTATTTTATTATTAATTATGGATCTTATTATAAACAAGTGGTTCTTATGGTCTTAAACATTATAAGTGCTTATGCTCTTCAAGTAGGTTTCAATATAGGTTCAAGAAAAAAAATTTTGGAATGACCAAGAATATGTAATACAAACGATGCCTCTTAAAGAAAAAAATTTTATTGAAAGAGATTTAAATGGTTATGTTGGTAGAGTAGTATGAGATTTTAGAAGTATTCATGGTGGATATGATTTTGGAGTGATTAATGAAGAAGATAGAACCATATTAGATTTTACTTTAGATTATGGTTTTGTTATTGTTAATACTTAAAAAAAAAGATATACATAGTTTTACTTATAAGAATGGATTTAATAAAATATAAATTAATTATGTTATTATGAGAAAAATAAATCGTCGAGAAGGTAAAGATTGTAATGTCATTCAAAGTGAAAATTTAAGTAGTCTACAATAATCATTAGTTTTGAAATTTAAGATGGGTTGGAAAATGAAAAAAAAAATATAATGAAACTTTATCATAGAATTAAATGGGGCAACTAAAAGACATAAATTTAATTTTATGAGCAGACTTTAATATCTTATTATTTGGGATGTTCATGAAGAAGCTAGTTCTACGGGATAAAGTAACAAAAAATATTAAATAAGGGGCGAAAGATGTACTTGGAGAATCAAAAGGAATATTTTTATGAATAAAAATTATTGATGGCGGAATAATAATGTGTAAGAAAAGATAAAATATAAGAAGTTTTGTTTTAAAACTTTATTTAATGTAAAAGCACAGAGGATTGGGAAATATATGAGGTGGTCAGTAAGATGTCTAAGAAAACAATTTGTGATGCTAATTCTTCTGCTTTTAGTGATATTTATAATAGATTCGAAAGTAAAAGGGTTATAGATATATGTATAAATTAACCAAATAAAGAGAAAATAAATGGTAAATATTTAATTTAAGTAAAGTGTATTAAAGATGAAAATTAAAAAGTGTTTTTCTTAGATGAAGATATTCAACATAAGTGGGTGAAATATTTTGATAATATTTTCAATAAAATCTTTAAAAATACGATCAATCTTAGTCTTGATATTGTTAATAATAATAAAATTATTTGTTTTACAGTTACACTAGTAAAAATGAAGTTGGAGAGGCTTAAAAAAAAGCAAAGATGAAAAGTCAGTAAAACTTATTTTTCCTCCTCTTTTCTCTTATCTCTTTTATTCCACTATTGGAGAGAGTACAAGTCATTATTTAAATTTTTGTAACTCCTTGTTTCCAGAAATAATGATCTGCATTGATTTCTTGTTTGTGATTTTCTCTTCCATGCATGGATAAATCCTCTTTTCGTGTCTCTCTGATGTAGGGTTAGTGGTTTTTCCATAATTTTTTGAGATGTTTTCTCTGTAGCATTTTTTTGAGCTTCCATGTATTTATGTTGTTGGTTAACCATTTGGATTTCATTTACTTCTAGTCAGGCTAATTAGGATGTTAAAAGCTATCGTGATCTATCAATTCTGCCCGCAGCATAGTGCAATGACTAGATTAACCATAAAATGCTGGCAGAATAGACATATTCTAGTATGGTTTTGCAACCTAGATAAGGGATTGAAAGAATTCTGGGAAATGCTATGGGGTTAAGCAAAACTTAACTTCATGGGTTTCAGATTATTATTTTGGCTTAGTCATAAGATTAAGACCAATGTTGATAACTACCATGCAAGATAATATTGATGAGAATTACGAACCCCCACGACCCCCTAAGTCACAGAGGCACGAGTCATATCCACCTTGAAGAATGCCAAGTTTCTTTTTGTTTTTTCGTTTTCTATCATTTGCGATTGTGATTTATTTTTTGTTAGATGTTTAGGATTTAAACCCGCTGTCATGATCACGTTAAGTTAGGTTTACAAAGTTATTAAACTAGAGATTTTTTGTAACCGCTATACGCTAGATAAGAAGCCTGATGTGATTTTGAAAAAAAAAGAAGCCATATGTGATGAAATAAAAAGTGAATTTTCTTAAGTAATGATTCTCTAGCATGTTATTAAGTAGCTCGAGAAAGGTTCATACCAATCTAATTTTCAAGTTGTTAGAGAAGGCACATGGGCTCAAACCAAGGTGTATGAGCATCATCACATCAATTATGAGTAATACTTGGTCTCTAAAAATAAACTTCTAACAAAGTGAATAAAATGACCATAACATGTGAAGAGCTAAACCATCTTATAAGAATATTGTGCATAAACAATAAATGTAAAATATGTGGATGAAACTTGGCCATTGTTTCTAATGAAATTTAAAAGTTTTATTTTTTTTAATTGTAAACTTAACCCACGATAAAGCAATCACAAAATTTGGAAATTAATCAACTATGATTTAAGAAGTATGCCATAATAAATGGCTTCGTTTACATGTGAATTATAAAAAAATTTCAAAATTAATTCCTAAAAAAATGTTTTAGAACAAAAATCATAAATTCATAATTAATTCCTCATTATGTATGAAACCAATTGCATATGTATGTATGAGACTTAAAATTAATCTAAGGACCATAATTAAGTTAGGAAGATAGAATTATACCAAATGTGCACTTCTTACCATGCAAACTTTGATTTGTATTGAACTTGCTTGATAGTCCATATTGAAATTTTGTATTTTGAATTAACACTAGTTTGTCCTCTTCCAGCCTTTATGAAGATCAAGGTTATGAAAACCGGACTGGACATCAAAACAAAAGAATGAAAGATTCAAGGTTCATTAGTTTAATCGGGGTTGAACCAGAAGTTGAACCAGATGACATAATAAATATATAAAATAATTAAAATTNTGAAAACCGGACTGGACATCAAAACAAAAGAATGAAAGATTCAAGGTTCATTAGTTTAATCGGGGTTGAACCGGAAGTTGAACCAGATGGCATAATAAATATATAAAATAATTAAATATGACCTAAATTATATAATAATATAATAATAAATTGATAATACAAATATTTTTGGGCTTGATTTATAAACAAGCCGAACACGAATAAATATTTGTTTGTTCGTGTTCGTCTTGTTTTGACTAGAAATAATTAAATAATTAAATAATAGTATTTGTTTATATATTTTTTTATTAATTTTTTATATGCATTAAACAAATGCTAACATTTTTTTTATTTTTTAAAATTATTTAAGTGGTATATTTATAAAAAATAGAAATTTTTGTTTTAGATATGTAAATAACTAAGATTTGAATGGTATGCATGTAAATATTCCTAAAAAAATAAAAAAAAATACAAGTTTAGGTTTTAGATATGTAAATAAATATGGTATGCATGTAAATATTTCTAAAAATATAAAAATACAAGTTTAGGTGTTAGATATGTAAAAAAATAAGATTTGAGTGGTGTGCATGTAAATGCAAAAAAAAAAAAAAATTATTTTAAATTATTTAAGTAATATATTTATAAAAAATACAAGGTGTTAGCTATGTAAATAAATAAGATTTGAGTGGTATGCATGTAAATATTCCTAAAATTATAAAGAATACAAGTTTAGGTGTGTAAATAAATAAGATTTGAGTGGTATGCATGTAAATATTCCTGAAAATATAGAAAATACAAGTTTTGGTGTTAGATATGTAAATAAATAAGATTTGAGTGGTTTGCATGTAAATATTCATAAAAAATTCACATTCAAGTTCTATCTAACTTTAGTCCCACATCTAAACATAAACACAAATATGTAATAGAAGTAATAGATTAATCATTTAATTTTAATCTATGACTAGCATTCTATTTTACTATTATGAACTAGTAAGTACTTAATTTATTTTACTGGTTGATCAAGCAAGTAATTTCATTTTCAAGGGGAACAATCTTTTCATAGGATTTTGCAAAGATTAAAAATTTGATCNAAATACAAGTTTTGGTGTTAGATATGTAAATAAATAAGATTTGAGTGGTTTGCATGTAAATATTCATAAAAATTCACATTCAAGTTCTATCTAACTGTAGTCCCACATCTAAACATAAACACAAATGGTTCATTAGTTCTCGGTTGAATCAGAAATTCAGTATTATTTTAATTACTTTGATGCGAAATCTATTTCTAGTTTTTCCAAAGTTGGATCATTGGTTGGTTCACGGTCGAATTGGTTGTACCAATCGGTTTGGTCCCATTTCTTAAGTCTTGATGAAGATAAACCTAAAGAAGTGTTAAGTTTGTATAGGGGCCAAGGAACTGTATACTTTTCCTTCTTGGATTCATATGTGAGGCATCGACCTTAGCATTTGAAAACCACTTTAAGTAGACAATATGCTCGAAAGAACATGCATAAGTGATTCTTCATTTCTTTGTTGGTGGGAGTTAGTATGCACTTGTGAATATTGATAAAATGAGATGCATGCATAAGAAAATTAGAATTTTTTTTTAAAGTAAAATTAGCTTGTGATTTAAATTTACAGCAATCATGTGTGGACTTATGCATGTGAAAAATATGTAATAGAAGTAATAGATTAATCATTTAATTTTAATCTATGACTAACATTCTATTTTACTATTATGATTGCAAATAGAATTTGTAGGTTTTTTTCCTTCGTTTAACAAAGTGGCATCATCAACTTCTACAGATTTTAATCCTACTATTCAAACGAATATGATCATAAAAGTAATAGATGAACTAGTAAGTACTTAATTTATTTTACTGGTTGATCAAGCAAGTAATTTCATTTTCAAGGTGAACAATCTTTTCATAGGATTTTACAATGATAAAAAATTTGATTATTTTCTCTTTTTGAATTTATGAAGAAGTTTCTAAAAGATTTTGATTCTATCTAGCTATATTTGGTATACATGTTTAATTTTTCAAAATTAATTGTTAACACCTCAAAATCATTATACATTTTTTTTTAGAAATAATTATGTTGCTTGCAGGGTTCGAAACAAGCTTGCGAGGAGGGGTACACTCTTTTTCATTTTCTTTCTCCACCTCATCAATCAATAGCATAAAAGCATTTGTATTTTTGCTTGTTTTTCTTTGCATGGGACCTTTTATTTTCTTGCTTCTTTTACGTCTCCTTAGAAAAATATCTTAAATTTCCTAACTTCTTAGCTTGTTGGAAATTTTCTTTGAGATTTATTTTTTTTCTCTCATTTGTCTTATATTCATTATGAGACAAAACAATTAATATCTAATATAAATTTATCAGAATTGAGATTAACTATTAGTTATGTTTATTTGGTAATAGCCCTCATGTAAACGCAAAATTTGCTAAAGAATGTGATTTGCTCAAGTCAAATCCATTGAAAGAATGTAACTTACCATTCAAAGCAAAGATGCCACATTTTTATTCTAATACTTGATATCAATATGTTTTTTTTTTATCAGATTTTAATTTTATTTCATCTAAAATTGGAGTGTTTAAAATGCTGCATCCAACATGTCAAATAAAGCTAGTNCACCATAGAGACACGTTGTTTAATTTAAATGACTAATAACTTTATATTTCTATCAGGTGAAATGTCTTTGTACTCAGAACACTTATTCTACTATTTGGATCCACTCAATAAACTCATCCGGATCCATGCAACTTTCAAAATTTGATAAATGCATCTTTATTCTAAAATACTAGCCTCTTATATGATTTTTCATGCCAAATTGATGTGGTATTTGCTCTTTTCTTCATCTTCTTCATCTAAGTGACCACCTTGTTGGTGTGAGTGACTTCCCAATTTCGTCTCCTTTCAAAATCAGCAAGCCTCTAGTGCAATTTATGGACTTCTCAAAACAATTTCTTCATAGTAAGTTCTTGAACACTTTATTAAGGGTTTCTCCTTTGATAGCATGACGTCTCTTTTTTTCAATTAAAATTTTGACTAAGAAGGAAATTGTGGTTTATTGTTTGGACTAGATGGGCGATGTGGGGATAATTTTTTATGTAATTATTATGCTAGGTTATACGCAATTTTGTTTTGGACCAAGGAGGGGAAATCTCTAAAATTTTAGGATTTGTTTGGCTTTGATATCAAATAACACTGTTGTAGGGTTCCTAGAAGCTGTTTAGGTAATGTATTTAGTGTGGAGGTGGTAATGGAATAACAAGAGAATGAGAATATGAAAGCTTGATGGCATTTGGAAAGCTCATAGGAGATGTTCAACGACTGTCCAGGTTGAATACAGTGAGGAGAACCATGAAACATCGATTATGACAAGGCAACAAAAAAGTGTTGCGTTAGATGGTAGTTTTTCTTTTTTTTATTTTTTTTAAATTTAAAATTAGTTTAGGAAGCTCATTTAGAAATTATGACTGGATTTTTTTTCTTAATATAAAATTTTAAAAAAAAAAACTTTAATATCATGAAATCAAAGAGGATGGAAGGGACTTGTCGGAAAGGGTGCATTCAATTCAATTTAATTTTGACTATAAATAAATTGAGATTTCTTTCTGATAATAAAGACCAAGTGGTATCAAATGATATTAAAGCTTTTTTTTTAAAAAAATTATATTAGAAAAAAAAATCCAATCATAGTTCNAATTAGTTTAGGAAGCTCATTTAGAAATTATGACTGGATTTTTTTTCTTAATATAAAATTTTAAAAAAAAAACTTTAATATCATGAAATCAAAGAGGATGGAAGGGACTTTTCGGAAAGGGTGCATTCAATTCAATTTAATTTTGGCTATAAATAAATTAAGATTTCTTTCTGATAATAAAAACCAAGTGGTATCAAATGATATTAAAGCTTTTTTTTAAAAAAAATTATATTAGAAAAAAAATCCAATCATAGTTTATAAAATGAGCTTCATAAAGCTAATTTTATGTTTCAGAATACAATGAGCGATGACTGCTCTGCAGATGATGCAGAGGCTCAGGCATCCTCAGCTTGGCATTCTCAGTGAGCGAGCTGGCATGGCTCCTCCCCATTTTGATTGGTGCAGTTGAAGCGACTCAAATGATGAGCTACTGTTATAGAATGCTTATTGTATATGTTGCTTCTTGCCAACGTTTGATGATGTTTTTGGTTAATGGTGATTTCCGCCAGGTTCCAAGTGTTAAATGGTGTTTTACGTTTTTCCTGTCATCCAATAATACATACATAGTTGTTAATAGCTTACAGTAGTAGTATATAAGCATCTGTTTCTTTGCTCTATTTGAAGCGTACATGAAAACCGATGAGTTTTTGACATGTAAATATCTGTTTAGTATTGGAAATCAAACGAATATATATGTTGTCCTTAGAAATTTAATTAATTTTGNGCTTACAGTAGTAGTATATAAGCATCTGTTTCTTTGCTCTATTTGAAGCGTACATGAAAACCGATGAGTTTTCGACATTTAAATATCTGTTTGGTATTGGAAATCAAACGAATATATATGTTGTCCTTAGAAATTTAATTAATTTTTAGAGGTTTTTTAGCGCAATTATTTGCAGTTTTGATTTATTTTAAATATTTATTTCTCAATTTAATGGTGAAATTTAGATTTTAAACCACGTAAAATATTTTTAAATATTTTTTTACAGATAATAGTATATTCTATTTTCGCTAGAGTTGAGGCTTTCATCCAGAGAGGATTTTATTGACCAAAAATAATTAATACAAGCGATGCCTCTTTAAGAAGGAATTTTTATTGTAAGAGATTTAAATGGTTATGTTGGTAGAGTAGTAGGAGATTTTAGAAGTATTCATGGTGGATATGATTTTGGAGTGATTAATGAAGAAGATAGAATCATGTTAGATTTTTCTTTAGCTTATGATTTTGTTATTGTTAATATTTTATTTAAGAAAAAAATACACATAGTTTTACTTATAAGAATGGATTTAATAAAATATTAATTGATTATTTTCTTATGAGAAAAATAAATCGTCGAGAAGGTAAAGATTGTAATGTCATTCAAAGTGAAGNAGAAGATAGAATCATATTAGATTTTACTTTAGCTTATGATTTTGTTATTGTTAATACTTTATTTAAGAAAAAGATACACATAGTTTTACTTATAAGAATGGATTTAATAAAATATTAATTGATTATTTTCTTATGAGAAAAATAAATTGTCGAGAAGGTAAAGATTGTAATGTCATTCAAAGTGAAAATTTAAGTACTCAACATTAATTATTAGTTTTGAAATTTAAGATGAGTTGGAAAATGAAAAAAAAATATAATGAAACTTTATCATAGAATTAAATGGGGCACCTAAAAGACATAAATTTAATTTTATGAGCAAACTTCAAGATTTTAATATTTGGGATGTTCATGACAAAGCTAGTTATATGGGATGAAGTAACAAAGACNAAAGTCATAAATTTAATTTTATGAGCAAACTTCAAGATTTTAATATTTGGGATGTTCATGACAAAGCTAGTTCTATGGGATGAAGTAACAAAGACTATTAAATAAGAGGTAAAAGNGATGTCGGGAGCGTCTTCAGGACCGAATCGCTCCAAGCCTATTTTACCGCTGCGTTTAGCGATCGCAGGAGCGAACGCCCAGACAAACGCAGACACGGCGTTTTGAAAACGCCGGACGCAGAGAATAAGCTGCGTCAAACGGTGCCTAAATAAGAGGTAAAATATGTACTTAGAGAATAAAAAAAAGAATATTTTTTATAAATAAAAATAGTTGATGATGAAATAATAATGTCTAGGAAAAAATAAAATATAAGAAGTTTTGTTAAAAAAATTGATTTAATGTAAACGCATCGAGGACTGGGAAATATTTGAGGTGGACAGTCAGAAGTCTAAGAAAACAATTTGTGATGCTAATTCTTCTGCTTTTAGTGACATTTATAATAGATTTGAAAGTAAAAGGGTTAAGGATATATGTATAATTAACCAAATAAAGAGAAAATAAAAGTAAAAATTTAATTCAAGTAAAGTGTATTAAAGATGAAAATCAAAAAGTGTTTTTCTTAGATGAAAATATTCAACATAAGTGGGTGAGATATTTTGATAATATTTTCAATAAAATTTTTGAAATTACGATCAATCTTAGTAACCTTGATAATTTAAAAAATAATAAAATTTTTTATTTTACTGTTGCACTAGTAAAAATGAAGTTGGAGGCTTAAAAAAAACTAAAGATGAAAAGTCAGTAGAACTTGATGATATCCCAATAGATCTGTGGAAGTTTGGAGATTTAAGAGTTTCTTGTCTTACAAAACTTTTAATATTATTTTAAAAACTAAAAAGATGTCTGAGGAGTGGAGGAAGAGTATTCTGGTCCCCATTTTGAAGAATAGAGGGGATGCACAAGAGTGTGCAAACTTTAGAAAAATTATGTTAATGTGCCATACATTAAAATTATGAGAGAGAGTAATTGAACATAGGTTAAGTGTGATCTAAGTATTTCTCATAATTCGTTTGGATTTACGTCATGCAAGTTTACTATGGAAGCTATACAATTATTGAGAGGTTTGATGGAGAAGTATAGTGAGAGTAAGGAGGATGTACATATGAATTTTATTGATTTAGAAAAAGCATATGATTCGAAGAGATGTTCTTTTGAGAGTTTTAGAATAGAGAAGTCTTGATATGTTTTTTGGAGCTGTTACTTGTGTTTGAACAGAAGAATGATTGGCTAAGTATTTTCCTATTTTAGTTGGATTACATCAGAGATTGCTTAAGCCCATGCTTTTTGCTTTAGTTTTGTATGGTATTATTGGACATTTACTGGAGGATGTACTTTGGTGCATATTTTTGTTGATAATATCCTTCTTGTGGATAAGGTTAAAGAAAGAGTTCTAGAAAAACTTGAATTAACAATAAAAATTTAGAAAAACTTTTTATTGAGGAATGCATCGAACCTATATTGTGATAGAAAGTACAACCTATACTTGAAAAGAAAAATTTTATAAGATGGTGTTGAAACCTGCAATGCTTTATGACACAGAATGTTGGCTTTTAAAAAAGAAGCTTAAAATCAAGTTAAATGTTACTGACATGAGAATGCTTAGGTGGATGAGTGGATTGGCACTTAGATACAAACATGAAAAAGGAATATATCCATGAAAGGGTTGGTGTAGCTCTAGTGGCAGACAAGATTAGAAAGTCTTCTTAGATGATTTGTTCACATTAAACGCTGACCACTTGATGATCCACTTAGGAGAGTAGATGGTTTAGACTTGGCTAATATTAAAAAAGATAGAGGTAGACCTAAAAAGACTTGGGCATGTTGCAAAAAAAGATCTTAATTTATTAGAACTAAATCAAAATATGACACTTAATAGGGCACAATAAATAAAAAGGATTCATGTAGCCGATCCCACTTAGTAGGATAAAGGGTTGTTGTTTTTGCTATTTAATTTGGATGGGACTTGATTTATTTTATTTTTTAGGTATAGATTTTTTTAAGGGCAAATTCATGTACTTAATTACATTATAAAGAAGTCATCTATTAAAAAGATTTTCAATTAAAATGATGGCTCTTATATTTCTATGGGATTTCAAAGTTCGACTTTAACGAGTGTTAATTTTAGAGATACAATTGTGATAAGTTTAAATTTAAAACGATTCTTGTTGGATATCAGAGGATGCGAGATATTATGCATCACATATTGAGTGGAGCTTCAAACTATCAAACAATTAGGCCTTACGTTTTACATATAAATTAAATTTAAAATTTTATGTTATTCATTTAATTTTTAACTTATTATCCTTCAAAATAAAATTGAGCAAAGGCCATAGATATGAGAAATTATGTCATAATAAAGAGAAATTAAATTATACTACCCTACAACTAAGGTGAGGACAACTGATACGAGTAGGAAACTCAAACTTAGTCTAAGATAGTATAATTAGATTTATAGGCTTCAATTTTGCTCATGAATGAAATCAAACTCAACTCTTTTGAATTTAAAAACCTACATGGAAAAGGTAACTAACTAACCCATCTAACATTTTAAAACCTTGTGATTCAGTCAAGTGCAAATGAGATATGTAAGGTTGTTGTTTAGATTTCAGTGAATTTAGTGGGGATTACTCGACTAGGTCAAGCAACTCTAAGAAATGAGTATGCAATGTACATAACTAATGAAACACTTAAAAGTATAAATAAATAAATTATAATGCAACACTTTAAAGCATTTTATTTTTATTATGTAATTTTTAAATATATTTTATTAGTTTAAGAGATGGGTATACGAGTCAATGCATGTAATAAATGTACAAACTAAGACATGAAAACACAGTAGCATGTAGTTATAATTCTCTACGGAAGAGACACTCTTTCTTATAAGATCAAATGACCCCTACATTTATAGTGGGTGAGTGTCTGAAAGCAAGGAATAGAGAAAAATATGATGTGCTTGAATTTGTTCTTTATCCTAGAAGTTTACAATTGATTTCTTATGATTATTTTTCTAAGGGGCTTTACTTTGATTTTATTGAAATATTTATCAAAATTTATTTATTTTTTATTATGTTAGATATAAAACTTATTTTATCATAGGAACATAACATGTTGTACAAGAACAAACAAAAAAGATGTTCTAAGTGAGCACACAAAAGGGTAACACACACAATAGAAAGCAAATGATCAAAATAATATAAAATAATAGGCCAGTCCAATTGGTTATCATGGTCTAACAAAAAAAAAAGAAAAAAAAAAAGAGAAACAGAAAAAAAGAAAAATGGACATTGAGTTCTAATCTTATCTCTCTCAAAATAGATCTAAGTCAATAAAGTAGCAATCAAAACTAGAGTGTGAGGTTATTAGAGTATGTCTCTAAGTGATTTAATGTTTCAAATTTTAATTTGAATTGTGTTTAAACTAAAATCGCCAGGTTATTCCAGTTTGAGTTATTAGTACATTAAAGGTATATTTTAAACTTTACTTTTTGGTTTTGTTTAAGTGAATTTAAATTTTTAAAGAGTATTAGGATTAGTAGGACCCACAATGGTCAACTCTCACCACTTCTAACTCCCTTGTCCTAATAAGGTGTATACTTCATCAAATAGTAAAGGATCTTAAGGTGACTATTAAAGAGGTTAGAGTGTATTTTTAGCTCTTAGCAATTGAAGTTTAATTTATTCTTAATTCTACTTTTTATAATTAATTTAAGAAAAAATTAATCTTATTAGCCTTCAAATTTATATGGGGCTACTTTATTTGTCAGAAATAAGCTCAAGAACAACCTACAAAAGTTTTGAGCTTAATTGAATTTATTACTAATATTTAATTTTTTTTTACATTAATTTTTTAGAGATGAATAAATAATCCTTANAATTGAAGTTTAATTTATTTTTAATTCTAGTTTTTATAATTAATTTAAGAAAAAATTAATCTTATTAGCCTTCAAATTTATATTGGGCTACTTTATTTGTCAGAAATAAGCTCAAGAACAACCTACTAAAGTTTTGAGCTTAATTGAATTTATTACTAATATTTAATTTTTTTTACATTAATTTTTTAGAGATGATTAAATAATCCTTAAAATCGCCTTTAAATTTATATGTATAATTTTTATGATTATGGTAGTTAGAGAAGTTTCACATAAAAAATTAGACTATTTATACTTAGATATACTTGCATACATAACACTTTGTTAGCGCTAAAAAGTTGAGGAGTTGCCCGTTCAAAGCTATCGGTCGCCAGAATCGAAATCTNCACAATAAACCTACCAGAATAAGTTTTGTTTTTTTATGATGAGTATATATATGAAATCAAATTGATGTCATATTTTTCATAATTCAAATGAAAGAACACTACATCTCAAGCTATGTACCTATCCTGAAATATAAATACAAGACTTGAGGGTGAGACTCGATCAAATAAACTAAAAAATATATGACATCCATTTGGTCTGCAAAACCATTTTATTATAAGCCAACAAGTTCCCCTATTTAATATGAAAAATTAAATAGGGTTTATATTAAGTTAGGTTCTTGAAAAGTTTCCTATAAAGGCAAGCCCTTATAGTTAATTACATCTTAGATAACCGAAGTCACTTAAAAAAACTCTCGATAAAAATCAGGGAATATTGTCTTCAAGAATTTCAAGGGATAGGACTTTAAAAGGAGATTAGACAAAGAGGTGTGAAAAGGGAATAACTCAAATTTGAAACATTTATTTTTGGAATCCAAAGGAAGAAGAACTAGGAAATGTCACAAATCTTGAGAGAACCTCGATGACTTCTTAAACTATCTTACATGTTTGGCTTCAATTTAGAGGAGAAATATTTAAGTGTTTCATCCTGCCAATTTTATTAATTAGGGTTTCATTTATGTGAAACAATCACACAAATAACCTAGAAGATGTGAGGATTTTGGTTGTGACAAATGACAATCTCAGAATCCTAAAACGAGTTAGGGCTTATATTATATAACAGGACTATACAATAGCCTGAAGAAAAGTTGAGAATTTAAGTCACATAAGCAAACAACATCGAAGTCCTATGAATTATTTAANAATGACAATCTCAGAATCCTAAAACGAGTTAGGGCTTATATTATATAGCAGGACTATACAAAGGCCTAAAGAAAAGTTGAGAATTTAAGTCACATAAGCAAACAACATCGAAGTCCTATGAATTATTTAGTTCTAAGGACTGGTTTAACTGATGTATACATGTTTTGCTATTGAAGATGGTCGTGCTGCCCACAATGCTAGCTCCAAACTCCTTGTCGTAGCGTGTTTAAGTTTTCTAATGTGTCAAGCCTTGATGTCAAATCTTGATGTCAAATCAAATATTTCCTATGANGGACTGGTTTAACTGATGTATACATGTTTTGCTATTGAAGATGGTCGTGCTGCCCACAATGCTAGCTCCAAAATCCTTGTCGTAGCGTGTTTAAGTTTTTTAATGTGTCAAGTCTTGATGTCAAATCAAATATTTCCTATGGTTATGGTTATTTAAATATTATGGGGGATGTTAAAGTTGATTTGAGCGACACTGGTTAGGATCCTACGACTCCCTCATTCCGACACCACTATTTTCTTTCGGATTCACTTAGTCTAAATGAATTTACTAAACTTAATTCAATGAGTTCCATACTTTCATTTAGATCATGGGAAATCTCATTAGCAACCATAGGTTACTTCCTCAGAGGGATTCCCGAACATCCGATATAAAAGTTTTTATTTAGTTGCAATTTTTTGTTTTGNTTTCGGATTCACTTAGTCTAAATGAATTTACTAAACTTAATTCAATGAGTTCCATACTTTCATTTAGATCATAGGAAATCTCATTAGCAACCATAGGTTACTTCCTCAGAGGGATTCCCGATCATCCAATATAAAAGTTTTTATTTAGTTGCAATTTTTTGTTTTATTTTTTTTGTGATTAAATTTTGAGTTGTCTCATATTTTAAAAGTTATGGCGGTGAATTTTATCTTGTTTGATTTTAGTTGGAGTTTCAGTTTGAATTTTGTGGTTATCCTAAAATTTTCAATTTTGACATACAAGGTGACATTATTATTTAACATGCAAGTTTAGAAGCACGAAAAGTACAGTAAAGAAAGTGCAAGAAAAGAAGGTACTATAAACTATAAAAGAGTGTATGTCGAGTCTTGTTCCTCCACCTAAAACTTTAGAATCTTTTGCAGTAAACATTTATAATTTGCAAGCAAGTAAAGCCTATAAATAGGTTCATTATAGGCCTACCAAATTCTATGTCATAACTTGGTGGGTCCTATTCATTTAAATGTATAGATGATTTCTCAAGCAAGGCATAATGAGTTTAGTCATGCTTCAAGATATCCAAAAGAGTATGAGAAAGGTCCAGGGACCGGGCCCCGGACATCTCACAATCCCTTGAAAAGTCCCGAGTTTGTTCAAACTCATTATGTTGTTTAAAAACTCATTTTTATCATACCCTTATGCTCAATGAACTGATGTTCTAGCCAACCCTAAGGATGGGGTAATTAATCACCTGATGTTTTATTTATAAATTATATAGGTAAAGACCTTTAGGGGCAATTTGACCTAATTAAGAAACTTAACACTTTGATTTTAAAGATGGGCTAGTAGTGTTTTTTTAAAAGTTTTTAAATTAATTATAGACTATTTTCTAAACCTCATGAAACAAAATTTTGATTAAGTCTGGCTCACTATTAAGCCCTTAAAAGCTTAATGGGTAGATTTGTAATTTTAAGAAAAGGATTTTAAATGTTTTTGTTCTAAATCATTATCATGAATCATACACCATCAATTGGGGTTTAAAATCAGTGAGTTATGATCTTCCAAAATCAAACCTTTCACCTAAATATCTTTCTTATTTAAATATTCTTCCAAATTTCATTAATTTTAAGAAATTTCAAATTTATCATTTATAAGGCTAAAATGAGATTGGTTACTACCACTTATCCCTTTCATATTTCAATCATCAAAACATATCAATTAAGATTATTTGTTTCCCATTTAGCCCTTTAGTTAAGCCTAAATATTAATTAAGCATTAAATTCTAAAATTACCTTTTCTTGCACTTAAGGCCATAACACCCTATAATTCATTAAATTGAACTCAAATGACTTGAAAATTTTATGTTACCCTACTCATGGGTTAATTAAAACATCAGAGGAGAAAATGTGATTTTTCTGAATTTATTTAATTTTATAATTATTTTTAATGCAAAAATAAGGATTTTCAATGAAAATTTAATAACTCAACCAAAAAAAACCTCTATCCTTAAGAAAATTACTGGACGTTTACCTAGGTTAGAGAACCACTTGGACCAATTTTCATTATTTTTTGAAATTTAATGTAATTAATACAATTATTTGTTTATTTTAAGCATTAATTAAATATAAAATATCATTTAAGTAGAAAATTAAGTTTTATATTTTTATTAAATCTCTCTGAGTCCAGGGAACCCAAAGAAACAAATATCATATTTTTGTGATTTATATTTTAATTATTAGAATTATTTTAGTAGAAAATTAAAGAAAATTCATTTTAAGCCTTTAAAAATTAATATCTTGACTTAGAAAATTAGGAAAATTATTTTAATTAGTTTCAAGTGATCAGGAAGCCAATTTTGATATTTTTGTGTGTTTTTACAATTTTACAATTTTAATGATTTTTAATTAATTTTTAATTATTTAAATGCTCAAAAATAGCTAAAAAATGAAGTATTTATTTTAATTCTAATTTTATTTTTCTTAAAATCCTCTGGTCATAAGGAGCTCCCAAAATCAATTTGGTGATTTTTTGAGTTGTATTTAAATATTATAATTATTTTAATGCCAATAATGTAATTTCACTTAATTAATTCATTTGAATAGTCAAATTAACTCCAATTGACTTAAATTTTTTATGGGGAGCTCCTCTATCATTAAAGAAAAGTGGAGGATGATTTTTATGTCATTTACATTTATAATTATTCCTAATTAATTTTATTTCATTTCTAGGGGTTTGTGATAGTTAAGGTTATTTTTAATCAAGTTTATATTTTTCTAAGGGCCCTTTGACCACAATAAACCTACCAGAATAAGTTTTGTTTTTTTATGATGAGTATTTTAATTTTTATACTTATTTTACCAAAATAGGCATGCTATACTTAAAAAATAGAGATCTCTGTCTAGAGATCCCTCCATACATTGGAAAAATCAGGGAAGATCCCTCATGATAGAGAGAATCAAATCCCCAAAAATCATGTCATGGTGAAATTTCTATACAAATGGATAATCCAAATAAGGAAAACACCATTTAATTAATTAAAAATCATACATGCATAAAAAAAAATATGAATTCATTCCCACGTTGTTTTCCTCTGTTTACTGAGCAAGAGAGTATTTTTATTTTATTTTTTGTGATTTTTCTACACCAAGATATGCATTTTTGAAGTTCTGGCTATTAAATAAACAAAATAAAGCCCTATTTATCTACTTAAGTGATGCGACACCGCGTCAACCTAGAAAGATCCTAAAAGCGCACACAACACACTCCCATTCGACACCGCCACCTAAGTCAGCTACCACGCGTCTCCGCTGTATCGTCCCATCTTCTCGTCCGACGTAATCTGGAGCATATATCCATTACATGCGCGATCCGACGGATGTGGGTCATCGTCCCCAAATACCTAGCCCGAGAATCGTCCACACTCAAACCTTAATATCTCTATCGATACTCAACCAAATTAAGTGTGGTTTGTTCCTATAGACTCGTATTGATTATGATAACATATCCATATGGTTGATCAAGTCTTAAATTGATTCTATAAGCATGAAGAATCAAATGAAGCTCGATTTAGGGTTAGTGTTCAATACATTTGCCCAAGAGTTGTGGTCTCGATTGGGTGCTTCCAAAAGTTTTCCTTGAGTCCAAAGAGCTCCTAGATGAAGCCTCAAGCTGTGGTGAAATGCCTAGGTATGATTTCGACCAAGACCGATTTTGGGTGTTGATCAAAGTCCACCTTAGGGTGGTCTAGTGATGGGGCTTCTATAGGGGATCTTCTTCTCTCACTCAAGGGATGGTGTGGGTGCAATTAATTTAGATTTAGTGGAGTCTATAGGGATGTCTTGTTTTGGGCTTGATTTTGAGCTCCAAAATTGAGCTCAAGAAGTGAGTTTGAGGGATTGAGGATGGGTGGGATAAACTTCAGAGGTCTTGAAGGAGCTCTGGGAGCAAATTGACAGAGTCACCCCAAGGAATTTCAAGCTCTCCCCCCTTGGCCGCGGAGGGTGAGTTTAAATAGAGGGGGGAGGAGAGGTCATCATGAGCAATTGGTGGGTGGAAAAGCTTGCTTAGGTGGAGTGAAGAAGAGTGCAAGTGTCCAATTGGAATGAGGTAGCTTGTATGGGCTCAATTTTGAGTTTTAGTCTGGGCGGAGCCTTTGGACATGGATTTTCCGGCAGCCAAGTAGCTGACCGGCCAGGGAGGGGTCGTCATCTGACTCAGGGAGGTCAAGGCTTGATTTTGGTGAAGTCAATTGGGGTTGGCCATGTGTAAAGACATTGAATTGAAATGGAATGGNCATATGAGCTTTTCAAAAGGAGTCGAGAGACCAAATTAAAGGGGTCCTAGAGTTTGGGGTATGTGAGAAGGTGTGTGCAGGCAAGCCTAACCATAAACCAAACCACCCAGGGTTAGTCTTAAGGCTTGACCATCCTATGGAGACTCTCTTTGAGCTTCTCTATACTGACCCCACCTACTAAGTAGTAGAGGTCAGGATCAACATGTGAAACTTCAAGTTGAGCACAAAGGAGTTTAGAATTTCTAATGGTGAGGGTTCCTTTTCTAGCCCTCTAGGAATAGTCAACAGGAAAGTTCTATGGCTAGACCCTAGGCTTAAAGAGAAAAAGGCCAGACCTCAACCAAAAATGAGGTCAACACACTTTTTACAAAATTAGCACCTAGGTGAGCTTTTTGAAATATTCAACCAATGCATTTATTCATCCCATCACGCCATTGGACTTTTGATCAAAATTGAAATATATGATTTGAAATTTTCTTTGAATTTTTATCATTGAGAGAGAATTTGACATATGGTTTAAACTGGGTTCTTGTTTTGTAAATAAAAATGAGTTGAATGTTATTTTTGTAATTTTTTGATAAACTAATTGTTTATTTTAATAATTTCATGAAATTTAAATTCTAGGTGGGATTAAAATCTTTAAGTAGTGGTGTCAACTTCATAAATTCTACATATAAAAAATATCGGGATCAGTATCGCTGATGATTGGCAATTTTTTCATGAGTCATCTCGAATGATGGATCCTCTGGCCTAATTATCAGTGTGCTAAACTGATCAGTGCTTTCAGATCCATGGGAAAATACAGGCTGATTGTCTCATATGAATGTTGGAAATGCTCCATCACTCCTCTCATTGATTCATTATGCGATAGAGTGTAAAGTGTTATTACTAACACATCCCTTTTAGTCATTTTGGAGGAACCATGGAGCCCATGGTTGTTATGATGTTCGTGGAGGAGATCCAAAAGAATGGGTACTGACATGTCGAATATATTATTGAACCTTATATGATGTCCTTCTAGCATCTCATCGACCTATTTATCATCAATGAAGGATGATGTCATGCATGGAGTTTGATCCACGATAGTGCTAGTTTTCGTACAACATTATCATAATCACCACAACAATTCTCCTCCGGCGAAGTCACAACCAATCCATTCTGCAAAAGAGTTTTCTTAAGAGAAAACATAGAAAACTGAATAGTAACTGCCTCATATCAGAAATAACTACATGGCGACATTTTTTTATTTACAAAGGAATGAAAAAGGATTTGAATAAAAAATGGCAAAAAAATGAGCCAACAAATAGTGACATCACAAAATCATTTTTCCATAGATGAACATAGGTATTGGACACAAAACTCAAGGCGCAGATTCATGAATATCTGCCTGTAGGTTGGGTCTTCAAGTAACTTAACTAAGTTTATATAGAATGTCGTATCAATCTAAACTTCAACATGCGTATCTAAACCTCCAAGAAAGTGATATATGGTGGTGTATGTTGAAGAACCAGGCTGAGCTTCACATACTTCTTTTAGCTTATCTATTGTGCTTTTGATGAAAGCATCTTTTTCTTTTTCTCTACTTTGGGTCGCTTTGACTGGCATGTGGACTTAATGTCCCTGAATTTTATGCTCGGTCCTTCACCTGACCCAGTAACCTCCTTGACTGCCAAGTCATCTGGTATGCCTGCAAATCCCTGCTCACTTTAGGTAGAATAAATGCAGGCCCATCACGACAATCCCCTTAGACATTAGGTTCAAGTTATCTCCCGGGTCTAGCTCGATGCCACTCACCTTGATTTTTTTGTGGATAGGACTCCCTTGCAATGTTCGGGGAAGCATATTAGTTAAAATGGAATAACATTCATGAAAAACAAAAATACAAGCATTTAGAGGTATATGTATTGCTTGTAACTTCTCATTTCACCATTCATCTGAAGCATCAATGATCCCTTCGATAGAATCCCAACCTAATTCTGTGAATCCCTATTTAAACTCCTTCCATAACTTCTAATTTTTTTTAACTGATCTCACTTGTTCTTGAATTTCAGTCTGACATACTCCCCTCCTGTCAATTCTTTGAACATTTTCACAAATATTATGCCACCCATTCTTGTTAAAGTATGTTGTTGGCCTATTTCCAAGGTCAATCTTCTTAATTCATAGTTTGCAAAATATGTATGTGGCTTCCTTATCACACATTGCTAATGAAGCTACTTCTTTGGTATTGGACATTTTTGAACTAATAAACGAAACAAATCAAGAAAGATACTCATACTGACAACAGAACAAAGAACATGATAAAAAATGAAGTGTCTAGAGAAACAAACTCCTAAAATTAAAAAAATCAAACTGAAACCTTAAAAAATAATTCAAAGAAACACAAGAAACCACAATCACCAAAAAGTACAGAGAGACCCACACACCTACGTCAAACCACCATCACCAACACCCAGCCATCAGCACCAAAACCCAACAGTAGAGAGAGACACACACAACCAAGTCCAACTACCAGCACCAACACCCAACCACTAACACCAACACTAATCAGTGGAGAGAGCCACGCTAAACCAAGTCAAACCACTATTATCAACACCAGACCAACATCAAATACACTAATCAGTAGAGAGAGAGCCAACCACCAACCGTCGACACCAACAATAATCAGTAGAGAGAGAGACAGACTCACCTAAGTCAAACCACCATCACCAACCCCTAACCATCTACACCAACACCCAACAGTAAAGAGAGACACAGACAACCAAGTCAAACCACCATAACCAACACCCAACCACCAGCACCAACACTAATCAGTAGAGAGGCAAACACACCCAAGTCAAACCACCATCACCAATCCCCAACCACCACCACCTACACTGATCAGTACAGAGAGTCAACCCCCAGCCACCGACACCAACACTAATCGGTAGAGAGGGAAACACACACACCCTAGTCAAACCACCATCACCAACCCCAAACAATCAGCACCAACATCCAACAATAGAGAGACACAAATAATCAAGTCAAACCACCATCACCAACACCAAACCACCATCACCAACACCCAACCACTAGCACCAACACTAATCAATGGAGAGAGCCACACCAACACCAACAACAACACCATACCATAGAGACAAACACAACAACACCAACAACAACACCATACAGTAGAGAGAGCCACACCGGCACCAATAACAACACCTCACAACACCGACACCAATCTAAACACCATATAACTTCCAAGTATTAAAGTGTCACAAGTCGAACGACCATAACAAAAGAAAGTATCAATTCCAACAAACTTGCCTAAAGAAACCTTCACTGCCTCACCAACGAACCACACATTCACCAGCACTAAAACCCCACAACACTTGCACCAACCTCAACATCATAATAAGTGTCATAAGTCCAACCACCGTAACAAAATAAAGAAGCAATTCAAACAGATCAACAAAAAACAAATCTTCTTTGGTTGATATGTGAACCACATAGCCAAAAAAGTCACGAAAAATTGGCTGATATGTGAATCAGAGAGCAAAAAAACCACACAGTCACTAGCTACCCCTCTCACCTCTCTTGCTTCCTTCACATATAACAATTGAAATAGATCTAAACTCAATGCTAGTTCATTCCAAGATAATTAACCGATCTTGCCATAAGAATCCATTAGAGAACAAAGCATGGTTGCATGGCTTATCGAGGCCAGCAAACACATAAACATAGGTTATGCCAAACTCATTCAAAATGCCAAAAAATCACAAATCAAGGAATAAGCTCCTCCATACAACCGTAACAATGCAGAACAAAGCATGAAAAATTGCACAAACACAAGTACAAACGAACAAATTCAAAAAAAAAAAAAATAGAGCTAAAAGAACCATTGTGAAAGCTATTCCATCGACGATTAAACAGATGATATACTTACAGATCTGTTACGAGAGATTGGGGGGAGGAGTAAAGAAGAGGTAACAGAAGCATGATAGGACAGATGAGAGGGGATGGAGCTTGAAGAAGCACGATAGGTCAAGGGAGAGGAGAAGCGTGATATGACATATGAGATCTACCTCGCAACACGCATTTATTCAATAACCCAAAATCGAATAACCTGTAATCATGGATCCGAAGAAGAAACCCCGATATGATTGCCAAACAAAACGGCGGCGTTTTCAAAATGCCACCTCGGGCAACCCCCAATAAACTAAAAAAATTATTGCATACCACTATATGCAGCACCGTTCATCAAATTTTTTAATTGGGCCATCTTTATTCACCTTTACTGTGAACGATGGAGATTGGTCCGTATGCAATAATTTTTCAATAAACTGCCCACTGCGTTGCGGCTCAAATTCCCTCTCATTCGTCACTCGTGCGCGCTCATCTTCTGATCTGTGTTTTTGTGAACAACTATGAATGAGCGAAGTGGTGGAGATTTGTTGGAGCGTCTGGGACCGGATCTCTCCGCCGCTATTCTCCTGTGCTTAGATGATCCCGCCGATCTCGTCCGCTTGGCCTCTCTCTCTAAATTATGGCGCATATTTGGTTTAACCTAAATCCTCTTTCTTTTATCTTGTTCATCGATTGTCATTCTTGGGTTTCAGTTTTTTTCTTTTTGAAGTTCGCCGTCCTTACACTGAATTTAGTGTCGGAACACCGCAAATTTAATAATTTTAATGAAGTTTCAATTTGCTTTCATTTTTTATTCCTTTTTAATGCATGACCGGTTCTAAAAATCCTTTTTTTTTTTGTAATTGAGTGAGTGGTCTTTTAACCATCCTTTATATTTACTCTTTGATAGCAATTCCGCCCCTAGTATCTTTTTGAAATTTATCTTTACATCACAAATGAAGCATTATAAAAATATGTCACTGTACATCTTATTTGATGGAATGAATTAATGTTTATGTCATTTCTATAGTCTCCCCTTATGAATCTGCCTTTTCCTGTTTCATTGTCTCGTCACGGTATCAGAGCTGATGCGTCAAGAGGCTTAACTATTCCCCTTCATTCATTTTGTTCTTCTTTCTCATTTTCACTTCTTCATGATATCTCTCCACATAATACCTCTCCACACCCCATTCTATATCTTTGCCATTATTAATTACTATGACCAACTGTATCACGTCTACATCAAATGAAGAATGTTCATAATCTCATGGCCAGAAGATCACAAATCATCAAACTATTCCATACAAACAAATTTGAGTGATACTTAGATTGAACTATTCCACCTCAACCCAAACATTTCATAGTACCTATTGACATCATTATCCTTAATCCCAGTTTTAAATCCTAGAGCCGGATAAACCAAAATCTAGTCGCATCACTTCTCTCTACCATCACAACACCTCTTTTTCCTTCTTTATCCTGTACTCATGCACCTAGATCTAGACTACTTTTAATCAATGCCTACAATATACCAATCATTTCAAATTCATTCAACTAAAAAATTAATAACGTCTCCAATAAGCATCAATCAATGAAATAATACCTCTATGGCATAAAAGCGACAGTTGATGTTATTGTCTTTGCTTCTTCTCCACTTGACACAAAGCATGTCATATTATACACTAAATGACCGGCCACCATTATATTTGGCATTTAAACTTTTATACGAATCAATCTACAACCCGTAAGCATTGACGACCTGTATTCCCTCCACTGCAGTGAGGAGACGAACGTAATCACTAAAGTAGCCAAGGAATCTCTACCCTCACAACCAACCGACATTGGAACCTAATCTATTCCTATTCAAGCACTCAATAATAAAAATCTAGTATGGTTCACCCGCAATAGTGAGAATTTCTCATACAAACACTACTCTCCTAAAGGTTGACTCCCACCTCACTTACAAGTAGAATACCAAATTTGTGGTAAATGGGGACACTCAACTATAAGTTGTTGGCATCGCACCAACTTACAATTCAACAAAAATTATCCGCTTTGTTTGTTGTTCCAGCTCTGCAAAATAATGAAATTATTTTTAGACTCTAATGCCGCATCTCATCTAAATTGNGTTGCAGGTAAGCTAAGATTCCGTGCTATTGTGAGATCTATGCTGTTGCTCTTACAAGAAGTTTTGTCCATTTGATTAATATGCCTACTTGACATGTCTCTATCCGCCCAGATATTCATAGAGGAATAATTTGTGCTTGTGCTGTTCAGTCTTCTTTTTGTTCGAGTTAGTTGTAAAATTTAAATTTACATCACTAGGTTAACCAAGGACATGACTATCTGATATTTGTAGTGTTTTCTGCTGTTATCTAGTAAGACAGAGGCATTAGGCGGGGGCATTTTGCATGTCAAAATTAGGAATGATACATTAAGAAATGCTATGAGACTATGGGGAGAGAATAC
This sequence comes from Phalaenopsis hybrid cultivar, assembly GCA_002079205.1. NCBI lineage: Eukaryota > Viridiplantae > Streptophyta > Magnoliopsida > Asparagales > Orchidaceae > Phalaenopsis > Phalaenopsis hybrid cultivar. The sequence continues at coordinate 19,643 of JXCR01092387.1, read as the reverse complement.
AATGGAAAATAAACTTTTAGAGGTATAGATATCTATATTGAAAGTAGAAAAATTCATCACTATGAAGGGTTGATATAATCAATTGGATGAATTAGTAAGGGATTAGGGTTAGACTACAAGTAAATTTGAAGTTGTACAAAAATGATCAAACACTTCATTGACTCTTAAGAGGAATGAATGAAGACTACAAACTCATAAGGCAACCCCGCATAGCTATGATAATTCTAATGTTGATGATATATAATTTAATGATGCAACTGTTTGGTTTCTGGAGTTGTGTGGATGGAAAATGAAGTTAAGATTTCAGACAATGGTCGAATAAATTTAGTTTAATAATTAAATAATTAAATAATTAAATAATATATTTATTTATATATTTTTATATTAATTTTTTATATGTATTAAACAAATGCTAAATTTTTTTTATTTTTAAAATTTATTTAAGTGGTATAAAAAATACAAATTTTGGTGTTAGATATGCAAATAAATAAGATTTCAGTGGTATGCATGTAAATATTCCTAAAAAATTTAAAAAATACAAGTTTAGGTGTTAGATATGTAAATAATATGGTATGCATGTAAATATTTCTAAAAATATAAAAAATAGAAGTTTAGGTGTTAGATATGTAAATAAAAAAGATTAGAGTGGTGTGCATGTAAATGCTAAAAGTTTTTATTTTTAAAAAATATTTAAGTAATATATTTATAAAAAAAATCATGTTTTGGTGTGAGATATGTAAATAAATAAGCTTTCATTGGTATGTATGTTTATATTCCTAAAAATATAAAAAATACAAGTTTAGGTGTTAGTNGCTATATTTGGTATACATGTTTAATTTTTCAAAATTAATTGTTAACACCTCAAAATCATTATACATTTTTTTATAGAAATAATTATGTTGCTTGCAGGGTTCGAAACAAGCTTGCGAGGAGGGGTACGCTCTTTTTCATTTTCTGTCTCTACCTCATCAATCAATAGCATTAAAGCATTTGTATTTTCCTTGTTTTTCTTTGCATGGGACCTTTTATTTTCTTGCTTCTTTTACGTCTTCTTAGAAAAATATCTTAAATTTCCTAACTTCTTAGCTTGTTGGAAATTTTCTTTGAGATTTATTTTTTTTCTCTCATTTGTCTTATATTCATTATGAGACAAAGCAATTAATATCTAATATAAATTTATCATAATTGAGATTAACTATTAGTTATGTTGATTTGGTAATAGCCCTCATGTAAACGCAAAATTTGCTAAAGAATGTGATTTGCTCAAGTCAAATCCATTGAAAGAATGTAACTTACCATTCAAAGCAAAGATGCCACATTTTTATTCTAATACTTGATATCAATATGTTTTTTTTTATGAGATTTTAATTTTATTTCATCTAAAATTGGAGGGTTTAAAATGCTGCATCCAACATGTCAAATAAAGCTAGGAGTGTATGCCATAAGGATCTAAAGTGGTATTAATCCAAAAAATAGAGTTTCTCTAATATCATTTATAGAGTCAAGACACACTAGAAGGGAGGGGTGTGGAATAGGCGTTCCCTTTTTGCATACAACACAAAAGTTTTTCATTTTTAGATTTCACACAATCAAACATAATGTGATGCAAAACTTGCAATAGTAATTACACACAATAATAACAACAGATGTTAAATAAAATATTGTGCAAAAGCTAGAATAAGATAACTAAGTATATTGTGCTATCTGCTGTTATGTAAGCAATGAACTATACAAAATGTAACATGCTCATTGATTAATGATTTATGCTTAATACAATATGATTTATATGCATGACACCATTATAAAGTACCTAGAAGGTGCTTAAAAAATGGATTTTGTGGGGACGTAGTTGTGAAATAGCAAGGTAATGAGAATATGAGAGGTCGGCAGCGTTTGGAAGGGGTAGGTGTTCGACGACTATCCAGATTGAAAACAACATAAAAACCATGAGCTGTTGGTTTTGAAGAGGAGTCGTTACGGAGGAAGATCCACCATTTATTCTTGAGCAAGCTACAAACACATCACTCATAAAAGGAAGATGATACAACACTCATAATACAATCCTTCTCGTGTCTTGAAGGTTGTCTTCCACTCATCCCCTGGTCCCATTTTGATATGATGATAGCCATTTTGCAAATCAATCTTGGATAAGACACTGGCTTCATGTAACTGATAATTTAAATTGTCCAATTTTGAGACAATATATATTTGATTGTGAACTTGCTCTCGGTTTTTCTTTCTATACACGTATCGCGATCCATCCTTTTCGGGACAATCAAAGCCGGCACAACACATGGACTGGTGTTAGCACAAACTAGTCATTGACCTATTTGATCCTCAATCTACTTTTGTAGCTCCTTATAATATGTTAGCTGCATCCAATAAGTTGGTCGATTGGAGAGCACTAATCTTGAGATAAAGTCTATCACATGCTAAATCTCTCACAAGGGTCACAATCTAGACAATATATTGTCAGTTTGAATATTCTGAAACTTTTCTAGTAAGGGTCACACTGCTTTAGATATCGGCTCTTTTGTATCACTACTTTCAGCATCACCAAGGAAGGTTTCACTATCGTTTCTATCATAGTTAGTAAAAATATAGCAGGAGGCACAATAACTCCTACCTCTATCTGAGCATTTATTACTACCGACTCATTTAATGATAGAAGTATAATGCGCTTCATATCTTGTTAAGTATTTAGGTGTTTTTATGACCATCATCAAGCGTACTCTTGTCATATTATCACGATAAACCCATAAAATATGATATGCATTCATAGGCACTACATCATGTCTAACTTGATCTTGTTGTTTAGTTCTCATTAAAAATTGTATCAAACATTTTTCATTGACAATAATCTCATTTTTCTTCTTCATCCATGCAAGGGAATATTGTTGGAAATATTTTTGGATAGTAAGACTCAATGTAGATATCACATTTTTGTATATTGAAGCTGCATAAATTTCCCTTCATAATGTAATGGGTGTGCAAGATATTATGCTTGAGCCATAATTGATCCATCTTAGGATCCTTCTAGAGAACTCATCAAACCATAAGGATCTCATTGTTAGATTTGGATAACACTCATCTCTAATCACCTCCCATGAGTCTTCACTCTCTGGCTCCTTTATTGCACCATGCTCAATAAAAAAATTACTCTCATATTTGGGTTGTTTGATACAATGTGCCATCCAAAACATTTAAACCACTTCATGGTCGGAACTATTTTGGGGGTGTCGGCCTGGTCAGTCTTCTTTTACTTGTGGGATGGCTTCTCTTCACGTGGGGATGGTATGTGTACTCTTTTTTGTGTACTTTTGTTATCTGACCTTATGTTTGAACATTTTTGAAGGTTGGGGTAGACTTGAAACCATTGTGTTGTCTCTCCACTTTTAGGGTTAAAGTTTGAACATCATGTAATTTCTAATAGATTGTAATAATGCCACGTTGTCAATAGATGGTCTTAATCCCCCAAAATATCGAGCTATAATGAGATCCTAAGGCTAAAGTAGTTTTTACTTCAACGTAAGCTGCTAGAGTTTAGCGGTGTACTCTATTAACAGATTTTTATGCTATAAGTGGTGAAGTCTCAAGAACGTGTCCTCTATGTAATGTGCTGGTAGGTACTTGCACCGCATCTCGCTTTTCATTTTCGACCAGATAGTGATTTTATTTTTTCCTTCATGTTAATGTAGGCACTCTAAATTTTTCACCATAGAGACACGTTGTTTAATTTAAATGACTAATAACTTTATATTTCTATCAGGTGAAATGTCTTTGTACTCAGAACACTTATTCTACTATTTGGATCCACTCAATAAACTCATCCGGATCCATGCAACTTTCAAAATTTGATAAATGCATCTTTATTCTAAAATACTAGCCTCTTATATGATTTTTCATGCCAAATTGATGTGGTATTTGCTCTTTTCTTCATCTTCTTCATCTAAGTGACCACCTTGTTGGTGTGAGTGACTTCCCAATTTCGTCTCCTTTCAAAATCAGCAAGCCTCTAGTGCAATTTATGGACTTCTCAAAACAATTTCTTCATAGTAAGTTCTTGAACACTTTATTAAGGGTTTCTCCTTTGATAGCATGACGTCTCTTTTTTTCAATTAAAATTTTGACTAAGAAGGAAATTGTGGTTTATTGTTTGGACTAGATGGGCGATGTGGGGATAATTTTTTATGTAATTATTATGCTAGGTTATACGCAATTTTGTTTTGGACCAAGGAGGGGAAATCTCTAAAATTTTAGGATTTGTTTGGCTTTGATATCAAATAACACTGTTGTAGGGTTCCTAGAAGCTGTTTAGGTAATGTATTTAGTGTGGAGGTGGTAATGGAATAACAAGAGAATGAGAATATGAAAGCTTGATGGCATTTGGAAAGCTCATAGGAGATGTTCAACGACTGTCCAGGTTGAATACAGTGAGGAGAACCATGAAACATCGATTATGACAAGGCAACAAAAAAGTGTTGCGTTAGATGGTAGTTTTTCTTTTTTTTATTTTTTTTAAATTTAAAATTAGTTTAGGAAGCTCATTTAGAAATTATGACTGGATTTTTTTTCTTAATATAAAATTTTAAAAAAAAAACTTTAATATCATGAAATCAAAGAGGATGGAAGGGACTTTTCGGAAAGGGTGCATTCAATTCAATTTAATTTTGGCTATAAATAAATTAAGATTTCTTTCTGATAATAAAAACCAAGTGGTATCAAATGATATTAAAGCTTTTTTTTAAAAAAAATTATATTAGAAAAAAAATCCAATCATAGTTTATAAAATGAGCTTCATAAAGCTAATTTTATGTTTCAGAATACAATGAGCGATGACTGCTCTGCAGATGATGCAGAGGCTCAGGCATCCTCAGCTTGGCATTCTCAGTGAGCGAGCTGGCATGGCTCCTCCCCATTTTGATTGGTGCAGTTGAAGCGACTCAAATGATGAGCTACTGTTATAGAATGCTTATTGTATATGTTGCTTCTTGCCAACGTTTGATGATGTTTTTGGTTAATGGTGATTTCCGCCAGGTTCCAAGTGTTAAATGGTGTTTTACGTTTTTCCTGTCATCCAATAATACATACATAGTTGTTAATAGCTTACAGTAGTAGTATATAAGCATCTGTTTCTTTGCTCTATTTGAAGCGTACATGAAAACCGATGAGTTTTTGACATGTAAATATCTGTTTAGTATTGGAAATCAAACGAATATATATGTTGTCCTTAGAAATTTAATTAATTTTGAGAGGTTTTTTAGCGCAATTATTTGCAGTTTTGATTTATTTTAAATATTTATTTCTCAATTTAATGGTGAAATTTAGATTTTAAACCACGTAAAATATTTTTAAATATTTTTTTACAGATTTTAGTATATTCTATTTTCGCTAGAGTTGAGGCTTTCATCCAGAGAGGATTTTATTGACCAAAAATAATTAATACAAGCGATGCCTCTTTAAGAAGGAATTTTTATTGGAAGAGATTTAAATGGTTATGTTGGTAGAGTAGTAGGAGATTTTAGAAGTATTCATGGTGGATATGATTTTGGAGTGATTAATGAAGAAGATAGAATCATATTAGATTTTTCTTTAGCTTATGATTTTGTTATTGTTAATACTTTATTTAAGAAAAAGATACACATAGTTTTACTTATAAGAATGGATTTAATAAAATATTAATTGATTATTTTCTTATGAGAAAAATAAATTGTCGAGAAGGTAAAGATTGTAATGTCATTCAAAGTGAAAATTTAAGTACTCAACATTAATTATTAGTTTTGAAATTTAAGATGAGTTGGAAAATGAAAAAAAAATATAATGAAACTTTATCATAGAATTAAATGGGGCACCTAAAAGTCATAAATTTAATTTTATGAGCAAACTTCAAGATTTTAATATTTGGGATGTTCATGACAAAGCTAGTTCTATGGGATGAAGTAACAAAGACTATTAAATAAGAGGTAAAAGATGTACTTAGAGAATAAAAAAAAGAATATTTTTTATAAATAAAAATAGTTGATGATGAAATAATAATGTCTAGGAAAAAATAAAATATAAGAAGTTTTGTTAAAAAAATTGATTTAATGTAAACGCATCGAGGACTGGGAAATATTTGAGGTGGACAGTCAGAAGTCTAAGAAAACAATTTGTGATGCTAATTCTTCTGCTTTTAGTGACATTTATAATAGATTTGAAAGTAAAAGGGTTAAGGATATATGTATAATTAACCAAATAAAGAGAAAATAAAAGTAAAAATTTAATTCAAGTAAAGTGTATTAAAGATGAAAATCAAAAAGTGTTTTTCTTAGATGAAAATATTCAACATAAGTGGGTGAGATATTTTGATAATATTTTCAATAAAATTTTTGAAATTACGATCAATCTTAGTAACCTTGATAATTTAAAAAATAATAAAATTTTTTATTTTACTGTTGCACTAGTAAAAATGAAGTTGGAGGCTTAAAAAAAACTAAAGATGAAAAGTCAGTAGAACTTGATGATATCCCAATAGATCTGTGGAAGTTTGGAGATTTAAGAGTTTCTTGTCTTACAAAACTTTTAATATTATTTTAAAAACTAAAAAGATGTCTGAGGAGTGGAGGAAGAGTATTCTGGTCCCCATTTTGAAGAATAGAGGGGATGCACAAGAGTGTGCAAACTTTAGAAAAATTATGTTAATGTGCCATACATTAAAATTATGAGAGAGAGTAATTGAACATAGGTTAAGTGTGATCTAAGTATTTCTCATAATTCGTTTGGATTTACGTCATGCAAGTTTACTATGGAAGCTATACAATTATTGAGAGGTTTGATGGAGAAGTATAGTGAGAGTAAGGAGGATGTACATATGAATTTTATTGATTTAGAAAAAGCATATGATTCGAAGAGATGTTCTTTTGAGAGTTTTAGAATAGAGAAGTCTTGATATGTTTTTTGGAGCTGTTACTTGTGTTTGAACAGAAGAATGATTGGCTAAGTATTTTCCTATTTTAGTTGGATTACATCAGAGATTGCTTAAGCCCATGCTTTTTGCTTTAGTTTTGTATGGTATTATTGGACATTTACTGGAGGATGTACTTTGGTGCATATTTTTGTTGATAATATCCTTCTTGTGGATAAGGTTAAAGAAAGAGTTCTAGAAAAACTTGAATTAACAATAAAAATTTAGAAAAACTTTTTATTGAGGAATGCATCGAACCTATATTGTGATAGAAAGTACAACCTATACTTGAAAAGAAAAATTTTATAAGATGGTGTTGAAACCTGCAATGCTTTATGACACAGAATGTTGGCTTTTAAAAAAGAAGCTTAAAATCAAGTTAAATGTTACTGACATGAGAATGCTTAGGTGGATGAGTGGATTGGCACTTAGATACAAACATGAAAAAGGAATATATCCATGAAAGGGTTGGTGTAGCTCTAGTGGCAGACAAGATTAGAAAGTCTTCTTAGATGATTTGTTCACATTAAACGCTGACCACTTGATGATCCACTTAGGAGAGTAGATGGTTTAGACTTGGCTAATATTAAAAAAGATAGAGGTAGACCTAAAAAGACTTGGGCATGTTGCAAAAAAAGATCTTAATTTATTAGAACTAAATCAAAATATGACACTTAATAGGGCACAATAAATAAAAAGGATTCATGTAGCCGATCCCACTTAGTAGGATAAAGGGTTGTTGTTTTTGCTATTTAATTTGGATGGGACTTGATTTATTTTATTTTTTAGGTATAGATTTTTTTAAGGGCAAANTCCCAAAGCTATGCTCCTTACATGACGTTAGCAACGGAGACGGTAGTCCACAATAACACAAAATCTCTCCGTCCATACCTGATATCCTGGAAGTCATGTTTGTTTAACTGCGACAAAAACAAAAGAATCAATGTCCGTTTAAGGTATTTTAAAAGTAACCAAAATTAAATACATATGAATATCAACCTATAACTTTATTAAAGTAAAACTTGGTAGATCAACAACCACAAATAGCATCTGTAATAGACTCCCTTAAAGCAATCATATCAGCCAAACCTTCACCCTCCTGATCTCCAAACTCATTAGAGTCTACATTATCCTCAGGTAATGAACTACCAGCCACAATTTCAGGAG